>BGNK01006720.1:0-24002 GCA_003297005.1 Symbiodinium sp. clade A Y106 | reverse complement strand
GAGGGGACGAGGCCAAACAAGACCAGACGGGAAAAGCAACAAGCCCAAACAAGACAACTACCCACTTGACAGGCAAGGGGGGATACCATGGGGAGGGGGGGGGAGGGGGGGTGTGGCAGTTGCATCATATATATATTTATATGATATGATATTTTGGGTCGTATATATGCCCAATAGATTGTCGATCATAAAATTGTTCTTCGTTGACCCGCCAGCCGCCAGCCCTCGTCCTTTGACGGTGTGATGCTTGAACTGCCTGGCCACAATTCAATTGAAGTTTCAGTTGCGAGCTCGATTTGGCATCTAGACAAGCCACAACAACTCGCACGGGCATTCGTGCGTTCCGCGGCGCTAATACACAAAGCAATCGAAGCCGCTGGTGCGCCATGGAGTGCCGCTCACACCGGCATCTATTTTCGTCCGTTTCAGGCAGTGATTGAGCCTATAACAGGTGCCAGCAGCAGCCAATAGGTCTCATGTGCCAGAGCCTGGCGTGGCTGACATCGGGAGCATTGCAACAGTCAAGCTGATAAACACTGATAAACCAATGCACCGTCACTCCTTCCTGTCGCTCATGTGTTGTTAGGGTTGGTCTCGTTCTTCATGGAAACGGTGGCGAAATGCATGTGACAGTCGCCGCCTGGAGGTCGTCGCGAAAGAGGGAGCGAAACAGTGATCCCAATACGTCGCAGCGTTTGTCACGCATGCACACTCCGCCACGCTCGCCGCCAACACAGTGCAGATTGCATGGGCTGCCGCCAACACTAGGCCTGTTCAACCCGACGGGGCTTGGGCTACAGTACCGTACCATTTTGAGATGGGGTTGTCCTGCAAACTTTTGCCGAAATACGCGTTGAGAGCCGATAAGCCATCGCTGCACAATGCGTGCAAGCCACAGTGGCCGGACGCAAGCAAAGCCGTGAGCAAGGACTGAGCAGCGACGAGATTATGGCACTATGGGCATTGACCACGTGCCGATGAAGTTCGGTGGGTAAAGTCACATGGCACGGTTTGTTTGGCGCTTCGAAAAACGCGTTGGCGGCGGCAAGGTCGTAGGCTGTGGAGCTTTCGTGAAGACCTGGGCAGTTCGCAGAGAAGACTCTCGTGCGGAGGAGAGCCGAGTCTCGCCTTTCGCCAACTCGACCATTGAATCTGCGGAAGCGCTTGGCGGCCGCAACGCAATATGCTGCCAGCCTGGCAGGGTCTTCCGTCATGTGGTAGATGACTGTGCAGCGTCGGCATGCATTTGCTGCGGCATCTTTCGAACCCATGCCGTCTTCTCACATGCCCAGCCCCTGACGCAGCATAGAGAAATACAGGTAACGCTGGAAGCTTTCGTGCGTCTGCTCCTTGATTTGAGTAGCTTGAGTATCTCACAGAAAAGCGTGTCGTCAAGGTCTTGCCCAGCAAGTGAATGTGGTGGGCACGATTGCGGAGACACGACCGCGGAAGGCGCTTCAGACGATGGGCGCGACCATGATGATGAGTTCGTGCAGCCCATGTCGCTGTTGCTTGGCCGCATAAAGGCAGTGGACAGGAGAGAGGAGAGTCTTGGCATGAGTTCGGGCGGTCAGGTTTCCGACACCCGAGAACTCACCGCGGTCCTGGCACTCACAAGGACAGGGGTCCGGGGGAGGTGCAGGGCGCTTGGAGCTTCAAGGGGTCAAGGCGCGGATCGGCGCGTGGCGGATGCTTGCGTTACGTTGCTTTCGCGTGTTTGTCGGAGGAGAGGTGAGTGGAAGTGAGAGGTCGAAACTCTCGGCTCGGACTCGCCTGAGCAGCCAAGCGGCGCCCTTCCAACCGCAGATCGCCGCCGCGACCGCGGGGCCTGCTGGCCGTGGCCACAGCACCGCCTTCTACGCCGCAGCTCAGCACAGAACGACAGGGGGACAGAGTCGAAGAAGAATCGATGACCGGCCTTTTGCTTTTATTGCTTTGCACCCGTGTAGCTGAGGTTCCCTCCACCCGCTACGTGAGAACACCGTCCGTGCCGTCAGTGCCGTCCGTGACAGCGCAGCAGTGCTCCTACCCGGCTTCTTGTCCAGAAGCTTGGACACCGGCGAGGCTTAGATTGGCTCCAGGCGTTGCTTTTCGACTCTTTGTCGCTTCTGAGGCGACTTGGAGCTGGGACGAGGCGGCTGATCCAAAAGTACCGCCCGTAATCCTTGGATCCGACATGCTTCCGAGCCTTGGATCGGGTGGTCACGCCACTGGCGAGTGCAAGCCCTGCGCTTTCTTTTTCAAGAAGAGTGGTTGTGCAAGTGGACGGACTTGCCTCTTCTGCCCGGAGCTCAGCTTCAGCCTGCTAAACTAAACCCAGTCCTGGAGAGACGGGGGTTGCGGGTTGGTGCGAAATGTCGCGGTTCGGCTGCGCACAGGCCACTTGTGCGAGAACGGGGAGAAGAAGCGGCGGCAGCGCGAGAAGCAGCTGCCCGAGAGTAGCGGAGTAGCGACGCTGTGCGCCTTTCTTCCTTGCTCTTTTTGTCAATCTCTCTCTCTGCGCTCCGCTCCACTCCGCTAGGAAGGACGGGTTCGTGAAGCCTGGGCAGCCTGGGCCCCAGCTCCAGAGCCTGACACTGAGCGGACTGAGCGCCGCTCGGAGCGCCTCTGCAAGATGAGACGCCTGAGACGCCTGAGCGCTCCGAGCGCCGGTCATCGGTCGCGCTGGGCTGGCGCTTTCTTTCTTTCCTTTCGGTTTTGTCGGCATCCGGTCCGGACCCGGACCCCTTCTCACCTTCTCCCTGCGCTGTGCATCAGAGTGATCGAGCAGCGCAGCCGGAAGAAGCGGAGGGAAGCGAAGGGTCAAGAGGATGAGCATGATGAAACAACGTGGTCATTTAGTCAGAGGAAGCAGCTATCGGCCGGATTCTGATTCAGCTTGTCGGATTCAACGAGAATCTGATTTTTGGATGCATTCGGGGCAGCTCGGAATGAAGGATGAGAAAACGTAGAAGCTCAGACTTCACCACCTTGAAAGGAGCGTTTACCTCTGAAAGTGCCTGCCTGCGGCTTTCTGCACACCTCCGTTTGCTGCTGCCTGCACGGCTGGGCCCATCTTTAGGACGTGGCCCAGGCTCGAGAACCGAGCATGCTTCCGGGCCCGGCCACTTGTGCCCTGACATGCTTGTTGTCATCTGAGGTTGTCATGCTGTCCCTTTTCTTTTGTCCATAGCAAAGTGGCCTGACTCGGCTCCATCCCATTTCAAAGCAAAAGCCCCTTGTGGAGTAAAAGGCACTACCGCCCCTTCTCTGTACTTCTTTTGACGCTGTTGCACAGTTTTAGCTGAAGAAGGTTCTTGCTGGGGGGCATCGCAGCCGCAGCCGCAGCCGCAGCCGCCGCCGTAGCGCGATCGGATGGCTTCCGACTTGGAATAGGCCTTGGGCGCCCTGGGCCTCCTCCGCTTCCTCCCCTCATGCTTGAGCCAGGCGCGCCGGTAGCCGCCGCTTTGCACTCTGCACTGCATTGGTGCACTGCTCTCTCTTCTCTCTTCTCTCTTCTCTCTTCTCTCTTCCAACAACAACAACAAAACCAACACCAACACCAACACCAACACCAACAGCAACACCAACCGGAACAACAACCACAACCACAACCACCAAGACAGCCACAACCACAACAGCAACAAGAACAACCACGACGACAATGACGAGGAGGAGGAGGACGACGACAATGACATCAACGACATCAGCGACACGAGAAAACAACGACACAAGACAGGAGCTTCGAAATTGTAATCCCCCAATATTCAGACGCGAAACCAGACCTTGCAAATGGTAGTTCCCCAACTAGCTTGATGCAAAACGCAAGCAAAACAAGACCCTGCAAATGGTAGTTCCCAATAGCTTAGCTTGATGTAAAACACAAGCAAAACAAGACCCTGCAAATGGTACTTCCCCAATAGCTTGATGCAAAACACAAGCAAAACAAGACCCTGCAAATGGTAGTTCCCAATAGCTTAGCTTGATGTAAAACACAAGCAAAACAAGACCCTGCAAATGGTAATTCCCCAATAGCTTGATGCAAAACACAAGCAAAACAAGACCCTGCAAATGGTAATTCCCCAATAGCCTGCAAGCAAAACAAGACCTTGCAAATGGAGCTTGATGCAAAACAAAAGCAAAACAAGACCCAGTTCCCAATAGCTTAGCTTGATGTAAACACAAGCAAAACAAGACCCTGCAAATGGTACTTCCCCAATAGCTTGATGCAAAACACAAGCAAAACAAGACCCTGCAAATGATAGTTCCCAATAGCTTAGCTTGATGTAAAACACAAGCAAAACAAGACCCTGCAAATGGTAATTCCCCAACAGCTTGATGCAAACACAAGCAATACAAGACCCTGCAAATGGTAGTTCCCAATAGCTTAGCTTGATGTAAAACACAAGCAAAACAAGACCCTACAAATCAGTCCGCCCTGCTCCAGGCATGCTGCTGCGTATGAGAATACGGTTGGCCGGCGCAAATGCGCCGTGGAAGGCTGTCTTGAGCTGAGCCCACCTCGCGCAACGGAAAGCTTCACGGTGCTCGGGAAGAGAGAGGTCCTGCAACTGGCGGTACCCGCGTGCTACCACCCGGGGTTGCCGCCCAGTGAGGGAGAGGAGACGTGACCCCTCGGAGCTCCACCAAGCCTAGGTCGACGTCTTCCCCTCCGGGGGTAGGGCGAGACAGTGGAGGGAGTGACCAGGTTTACGCTTCAATGTTCTGGGCGAGATCGCAGGCCTTCCCGATCCCGATATGCGCCTGCGGGCCTTGCGGCTTAAGTCAGGGATCGGCGACCCGGATCCAACCCCACGCACCCCCCCATTTTCAATAGAAGCGTGGGGCAGGCGCACATCACTGTATTATGCCAGGAGCGCGGCTACGATGTCAGCTCCTCTCCTTTGCAGCGTGCCGCCAAGGAGTATTTCCTAAATTGCCGTTGCAGTACCTCGCGCCGCGCGACGGACTCTCGAAGAAATCGCTGAGTTTGGGACACCCCGAGAGTACGACCCAGTTTTGGGGGCATTTGGACAGCATATCTTCGGCGACGATTCCTTATCACTGCTACTGCGCCTCCACAGGAGCCGCCAGTTCCCTTACCTCCTCCAGCTTTCCCCCAGCACAGGGCAGTACGGGGATGCGCCTTTTGAGGCTCGATTCGAGCCCGCAATCTCGCGCAGAAATCCCGAGATTGAGGCACGTGCTTCTGCTATTGCTTCCGTTCCTCAGAGGGTAACCGGGCTCTTCAGGCTTAGGGGGCACCCGGGACCACTGCCCTCCGTTAACCTACCCTTCGGGGGTGGGGTTGAAGCTATGGCAGGGGCTGTGCGGGCATTTCATGCTGGCGTTTACATGGGCTCTGAGCCTCACGCTTGGACGAGTCCGCGCGCTTTTTTGTGAAGGACGAGCAAGGCCAAGACGAAAGGCAAGCTGTCGGCGATAGGCAGACTCGAAGAACGAGTTGTCTTTTGTTGAGAGGGTGCGATAGTCTCAACGTGCCCCTCGCCGCTGGAGTCGTCGGGAAGGAACTCTGACACAGTCTACGGTACTCAGGCACGTCCCATGCTGAGGCAGCTTCGGTTCCCTGTGAACCTGAGCAATCGCCTCTGTTATGCATTGGCCTCAGCCTCTTTTGGGGCCAGAGACCTTCGGTCCTTGCCAACCTACTGTGGCTCCGCTGCAGACTTCCCACGGCCAGGAGCATTACGCCACGTGGGAAGCTGGGAGAGGAACACCCCTATGCCTGGCCTATTGCATTTCAATACCCTCCCCGAGAGTCCTGGGGAATCTTGGATCTTGGATCCGCCATATTGAAACTCAATGTGGCTCAATATTTCAATGCGGGGCTTATTGAAGTATTTGGCCGCATTGGGTTTCAATGTGATCGGTTTGTGCGGTCATGACGAGATGATCTGAGACACGTGAGTGGAAGGAGGGGTTTTGTGCGGTGATGGTCATGACGAGATGCTCGTGAGTGGAAATAGCTGAAACAGATAAAATACATAGATTTTTTTGGGGGGGGGCTACCATATATGTATATATGTAGAAAAATGGGGTGTGATGCAAGCGTGGTGCCGGCCTGGCTTTGCATGCCCCATTGCTCGATTGCTCGCATTTACCGGCTTTGGGGTTCGGTCGCGATTTTCGTTTTTGGAGAGAATGCGCTTTTGTCTCCTTTTTTTCGCAGCTCGCAGCTGTGTGGCAGTCAGATCTCGGAGTCTCGGAAGGAGGAAGTGTGGCGGTGGCTCCAGGCAGAAGGCTTCGAAGAAGCCTCGACATCGCTGCCTGCAGAGTTCACGGGGCAGATGCTGGTGCGCTGCACGCCGAACCGCTGTACACAGCAGCTTTGCCGCGCCCCAAGATAGGGCAGAGGGAAGCATGGCCACATCGAACTCGCATGCAGCATGGACAAGAAGAGTTTTCCTAGATCCCACTGAGTCCCAGTGTGATACCTTGTCGGTGTAGTGTTGGCTCTGCGCGAGGCGGCTCTGCTGAGAAGGGTTCCGCTCTCTTCGAGCGGCTGCACGAAGCCATGGCGAAGGCGCCGGCGGCGCCGGCGCCAGCGGCCAAAGCTCCGCCGCTGGGCCGAGTGCTGTCAAGAGCGCCTTTAGAGACTTGAAGCGGGGCTACGTCAGCGAGCGAAACGAAAGCGAGGCGGAGAACGAACCTCGAGCCTCTAATTACAGGCGTGGGAATCGCGATTTGGCTTGAAAGCACAGAACCACGGCCCGTGCCAAGCAAAGCTGCTGTGCAAGCCATCTGCATGAATGGAAAGGTTACCCGCCAACTTGACCGGACTCAACTCGTCCTAAAGTTATTTGTCTCCGGGAGAATCTGAAGAGCCTGGGCCCCAACATAGATACAGCGCCATGGCATTCGGCCCCGTCGCAGGGCGAGGACCCCCCCGTCGTGCCTGTGCATGTGCCATGCCTTTGTCGGAAAGACCCCCGCGCCCTCTAGCAGACTCTAGCGCCTTGAGTGCAGGAGCGAAAGTTGGGATGCAATGGCCAGGGCGGCCAGGGCCAGGCGCCGCAAGCGCCGACCCCGCCCGTGAGGCGGGGACACGGGGCAGGGCCCTGCGTCGGCGCGCAGATGCCGAGATGTTTTTTCAGGAGCTCGCGGAGCTTGACCTCGACCTGGCGGGGACTTTTTTGTGAGAGAGGAGAGGCAGAGAGGACATGGAGTCGAGAGCGCAGGCATAGTGCGAGAGCTGCGTTCAGAGTGCTTTTGCGCAGCACCTGGAGCTTGCGCTGCCCCCGGCCGCCGAGCCCGAGACGGCTGCTGGAGACGGCTCGGCGAGCACGCCGAGCTCACCGCCTTCTGACGGCGGCGCCTCCTTCCGGTTCCCATCCTAACACGGTGAGACGTCTCTGAGTGTGTGCCATGCAACGCCCCGCCACGCCACAGAGTCGCAGAGGTCCAGCTCCGACTCCGCGTCGCCAAGGCCACGGAGAGAGAAGAGAGGAGAAGAGAGGAGAAGAGAGAGCCGGAGCGAGGAACGCTGAAGATCGCCGGGGGGAGAGCCTGAGCGAGATGCGGCAGGCTGGCGCGTGTTCGGGACTTGTCAGGATTGTTTCTGGATAGTTCTCCGTAACCTGGCATCCGGTGCTAAAGGTTCAGAGGGGTGACTACCCCCCCCCCCCCTCCTGTTCCCGTCCCGAAGCGGGGTGGGGGGGGGTGGACGTACCACCACTACCCCCGCCCCTCAGTAGCAGTAGCAGTAGCAGTAGCAGTAGCAGTAGCAGTAGTAGTAGTAGTAGTAGTAGTAGTCGTAGCAGTAGTAGTAGTAGCAGCAGCAGCAGTAGTAATGTAGTAGCAGTAGTAATAGTAGTAGTAGTAGTAGCAGTAGTAGTAGCAGTAGTAGTAGTAGTGGTAGTGGTAGTGGTAGTGGTAGTGGTAGTGGTAGTGGTAGTAGTTGTTGTCGTAGTATTAGTAGTAGTAGTAGTAGTAGTAGTAGTAGTAGTAGTAGAAGTAGTAGTAGTAGTAGTAGCAGTAGCAGTAGCAGTAGTAGTAGTAGTAGTAGTAGTAGTAGAAGTAGTAGCAGCAGTGGCAGTCGTGGTCGTCGTCGCAGTACGTCGTGTACCAGCAGCATGCGGGGGTGTGATTGGTGGCAGGGGGGNCCCCCCCCGACCTCGATGCTTGGCCACCACCTTTTGGAGAACTCTCAAGGTTTCTGCCACTTCCTAGCATTGCGTCACTGTGGACTGCGAGTCACGGTGCTTGGCGCCGGCGGCCTCCGACCCGGCAGGATGCTTGCGGCCGCAGGCCTCGCGACGCGGCGACGCGGCCCTCAGCGAAACCTTCATTTGGGGTTCGATGTCTTAGGAGCGAGCGCCGCACCCCTCATCTCCGCTCCTCATCGCCCGGCCCAGCGTGGCAGTCGGGGGCCCTGGGTGGTGTTTCTGAGCTGGTGCGGATTCAGTGCGGATGAGGAGAGTTTGAAATTCTCGCTTCACTTGGCGCTGAGGTCCGGAAGTACACGGAGCCGCTAGACAGGAGCCGCAGGGAGGGGGAGTGTCCCAACCTTGGATTCGGGCAGCCGCTGGCCGCTGGTGCTGCAGGCGCCACAGCGTGTGCCGAGCTGCCTTGATCAGGGCCCGGGACCCGAGAAGCGGACAGAGCCTGCACAGAGCCCTGCCGGCCCGCCCTGCCCGCCCTGCCCTCCTTGCCGCCGTGCCGCCCTGCGTGGCGTCAGGCCAACGCCTGCCGCTTCGCGGACCGCTACGAAATCAGCGCCTCGCTCAGCCGCCGCAAAAGCGCGAACGCGGATCCGAGCGACTGCATTCGCGACTGCGGCGACTTTCGCCTCAGGTGAGACTCCCACCCTGGTCGGCCAGGCCAGGTCCTCAGCTCCAGACGCGAAGAGAATGTCTTTTCTCTGAGGGCACCTTCGGCAGAGTCTACGAATGTGTGGGGCGCCCAAAAAGGATCCCGAAATCTGTAAGTGTGATGTGATGCAGAAGCAGAGCAGCAGAGCACGCAGCACGACTTTCGTTTGACAGGTGGACAAGCCGGTGGCCCGGAAGCGGCGGTGATAAGAGAAGAATGAGAAGACCACGCAGTGGGCAGAGCGGCGGACTTGTATCGCCGAGGCTGGCGGACATCAAGCGCGCGGCGGGGGGACCCAAGCACGCCGACGCGGGGACGCAGGGACGCGTGGACGGATCGGAAAGTCGGAAGAGATGTCGAGGTGAAGCGCCTGCGGTTGCCGGCGGGGGCGCTGGAGCAGCGGCAGCTGGTGAACGAGGCGAGCTCAAGGGGATTTTCGGTGGAGGGGCTCGGTTCAAGCCCAGGCTGCTGTGGCTAGCGGCTAGCGTCCTGAGGTGGATGCTTTGATCGCCTTGGACCATCCCGCCATCGTCCGGCTCATTGAGCCGGCAGCCCAGTCACGCAGCGCGGCAGGCTAGCCACGGCGAAGGCAGCTCGCGCTAGCCGCGCGCTGAAGCTGCGCCTGAAGGTACTTCGTGGCCGACGCCGAGGTGCCGAAGTTCAGTTCGCCGATGTGGTGTAAGCGTAAGCCGCCGCAGAAAGAAGCGACGCTCAGGTGCTGCTGGTGATGGAGCTCTTGCAGGGCCCCAGCCTGGGAGAGAAGCTCCGCGCCTCGGCCGCCGCAAGCGCTCTGCGATGCTCTGCGGCTCTGCGCTTGCTCCCCTTTGCTCCCTTTTGCCCCCTTTTGCGCCCTTAAGCTCCTTCTCTGAGAGGGTTCTTGGTTTTTGCAGCGCCGCGCCTTGCTCTGCCGCGCTGTCGCGGCTTGTTGCGGCTTCCGCTCTCGCGCTGCCGTGCTGGCCAGTGCCAGGCTCGCTCGGGCGCTTCTCCGAGACCTTCGCGGTGCGGTGCCTGCGCCACATGCTCAAGGCCGATGGGCGCCTTCTGCAAAGGCAGAGATCACCTGATCACTAACTATAGCAATAAGACATCGCAACCATGTACATGTTTGACCTCACCCCCGTTGACAGACCATGCCCTTTCAAGCGATTCGTGTTGCATGGATGGGTGACAATCAGCCCAGACAAAATCAATGCCATAATTTTCAAGCTTCTCTCCCCTAACTTTCCGGATTTCCAAACTTTATAGAAAATTCAAAAAGTTCCAAACATCAAAAATTAAATTTACAAACTTCAGAAACCCTTATGTTTTGGCAATATCCTGTCTACTAGGTTTGGCAATTTTGGAAATTATTGGAATTTTCGGAAATTTCTGAAATCCTGGATCTCGGAAATTTCGGAAAATTCGGAATTGAGCTACATTTCTACCACCATTCATATTTCACCCAAGAAGTTTAATATTATCTATCCTTCTAACCCTACTGAGTTGAATGAGTGGAGCGCAATAAAATACAAGGAGTAATTACGAAATGTAACAATGAAGTCAATAGAACATTTCCTGAACCCTTTTTCGGAGTAGTTTTTCAGGCTGCTTTGCGCTTCGTTAGGAAGCCTCAGCACAACCCAGTCTGTATATATTGGTATAGAGAGTCCATCTACACCAGCTGGCACCAGCTTGTTGCAGAGCAGCCCGGAACCCTTTGATTTTCTAACATAAGTTCTGTATTAAGGTGACTACAACTGTCACTGGTATTGCTACTATTACTACTACTACTACTACTATTAGATAATAATGCTATTGCTATTTTTGATACTACGACTGTTCATCAGGTTGATATTTATTGTTGTTATTATTACTAAGAAGAGTTAAACCTTGTCAACTGCTTGAGTTAATAAACTTGGGTAGGGGTTCAAGTGTGTTTTTTGGCGAGAGAGAGATGGCGGCAGCTGATAGCATTTGTTGTCAAACAGTATTACAAGTATGGTCATTTCCGCTATCATGTTAGAGTTATGTCAGTTATTCCTTGTCGTTTTCTTTGGCTAACTCATATTATCGCTACTAGTCACGGTCTTATTTCCACGTCTCTCAAATTTAGTTTCACTTATTCAATCATTTATTAGTTTCTCTGTTTCTCGATTCTTAATTCTTATTGTGTTAAGTTTGTTTAGCCTTACCTATGATGCCCTACTTTATTAACCCTATTGCTTTTAGAATTTTCTGTCCTTTCAATGACCCCTTAACTAACCTAAAGGATGTGTTTACGTTCTATCATTCATAACTGCTACTGTTACAAATGCAATGTTGAAAATAACTACTTAAACCACTACTAAAATTCCAAAAAAATGTTTGCAACGACGCATCTTCACAGTACTTATATTTTTGGAATGATTGATTGATATTGCTTATATATATATATATTGCTTATATTGCTAGTAGTATATCCATGATAATTGTAGTATTTTAGTGAGAATTGAAATCGAACAATACTACTACTGATCTGTTTACTCCTTTCAACATTAATGAGAAATTGAAGCTCACTATATCCAAATAAGAAAGCATAAAGACTACTCTAACGTCTAAAGTTCCAACTGTTGAAATACAGCAGTTAGAGTACCAAAATGGCTCATATTTTGTGTCGTCAATATCCAGGGCGCCAGGTACAGGAACCGACCGTGACCAGCTGACCGGACCGGCCGGCCGGACGACCGGGCGAACCATGGTCAGCCGGATGACCGTGATCAGACACCCGGACCGACCTGACCAGACAAACGGATCCGGCTGAACGACTGACCGGACTGGCCGGGCCGACCGAACCGACCGGGCCACTGACCGGACTGGTTGGGCGGGAGAGGCATCAAAAACAAGAAAGAACACATCAACAAAACACAATAATGTTTAACATGGAAACAATGCACCAAAAACAATAACAAGTACTGCTGCATGGAAACCAAGAGGAAGCGCAGAGGCAGAAAGAAAGAAAGCAAGAACGGAACAAAGACAGAAATCAAGAGCCTCCGGCTCAAGCCGCCGACCCCGCAGGAGTTAGAGGAAAGGACGTCAGGATCGCCGACATGTCGGCGCGTGCCGCATGTCGCAAGCATGGACGCTGGAGGTCTAGCAGGGCAGAAATCAGTGTTGTCGTAGCTTTTTCAGTGGCACACCTAGAAATACAAATTCCCATCATATGCAAGCGTAATATCCTCAGTCGGTGCGCCATTCTCCACCATCACCATGCAATTCGTTCCAAAGTCTGCGTAGTAGTGGCAGTAGTAGTAGTAGTAGTAGTAGTCATAGTAATTAGTAGTGAAAGGGGGAGCCTCGCGTAGCAAGGTCTGAAGCTTTGAACAGCCGCAGCTGCTTTTGCCAAGCGAGGCGAACACCGCAGCTGGGTGTTCGCTGCCTTCGAGTAGACCGTAGCTTACGCTAGCATAGCTCTCGCTGAAACACCCCAAGGAGCACAGCCTCCACCACTAAAGGCTTAGAAGCAGCACAACCGCCCCCTGTCCCCGGCCAACTACAACCGCACGGCGGTGAGTTACCAGCTCCCGCAGGAGCTTGGCCACAGAGGTAAACAGGTCAACTCTGGTAGCATTAGCAATCTTTCGGCCTATCAGCCGAGCTTTGCCCTGTCGCTCAAAGTGCAACCCAGTGCCGTCGATATCCTCAAACGGCGGCTCTTCCCGGGAGACCCTGGCCTGAAACCCATAATGCGCGAAAAAGAAACAAACACCCCCGACGACAGAGAGGCAGACTGAGTCCCGCTCCCTGCACCCGGATCCTGGTCGAGACGATCCAAGGATCCCGGGCGCACCTTCTTTCCTGTCATCAAGTCCACTGGTTCAACTGCGGCGTCAACGTCGCTCAGCAACGACCAGGGGATTACCTCCCTGGCTCCTCCTCCCCCAAGAACTCTTGCAAAGAGAACCCTCGGAGTTGGCCTATCAGCCCTTGGAGGTCCTTTGCCCTCTGTTGGAGGAGGTCGTCGCGGTCTGGCGGGTTTCGAGACAAACCGTCCGCCAGGCGAGTCGACCTGCCGCTCAAACTCCTCAGAGTTGAACCATCAGCGAGGAGCTCCGATAACCACCTCAGGTGTTTCGGTTGAATCTACTCGGAGGTCTGCTGAGGTTGCTGTGATCTGTCCACATTATGGACCGCAGCGGTCCCGGCATCCCTTTCACAGCTCTGCGAACCTCCAGTTGAGCGTAGGTCTCCAAGCTCAAAGGCGCCCACGCTTGCTGTGGGGGAGTAAGCCCCTTAGAGTGCGTGCAGAGCACATGGAAACCCTTCACGGCAGCAACCTCATCGATTACCGACAGCTCGATGGTCCGCCGCGCCATCAGCTTGATAGCGCGGACCGCCAAGTCCCCTTGAGTCTCCCCGCGCCCTAGCCCTAGCCTTTCTGGTGGGAACTCACCTAGCACTTTCCCGCAGTGAGCGTACTGGGGCTGCAGGTACTGTAAGAAGTTGGTACACCCCAAAAACTGCTGCCACCTTTCGTGTAGTACCTGCGCGCCGCCTTTCGTGTAGCACCTGCGCGCCGCCTTTCGTGTAGTACCTGCGCGCCGCCTTTTGTGTAGTACCTGCGCGNCTGCGCGCCGCCTTTCGTGTAGTACCTGCGCGCCGCCTTTCGTGTAGTACCTGTGCGCCGCCTTTCGTGTAGTACCTGAGCGGCACGTTTCGTGTAGTACCTGCGCGCCGCCTTTCGTGTAGTACCTGGCGGGGTCCCCAGCATAAACTAAAAGGCTACGGCTACGCCCGAACCGGGCGGTCCCCAGAATAAACTAAAAGGCTACGGCTACGCCCGAACCGGGCGGCCCCCAGACTAAACTAAAAGGCTACGTAGCCCGAACCGGGCGGTCCCCAGACTAAACTAAAAGGTTATCCTAAAGCGCCTAAAGTTCCACAGTCTACGAAACTTGCAAAGTATTTCCCACTACCTTCCAAGATTTCACTGCCAGTTGAAGCCGCAGCAAGTAGCCCAAATTGCGAGTGAATACCGTCAGCCCGTACAACCGGCTCAGTAAATTACCTCCAATCAGCTGCAACAGTAGCGACCGAAGCCACTTCACCAACCACGTTAGCCCACTTGAAGGGAAAGCCTAGCGCGGCCAGAAAGAGGTAGCTGAGAGGGATCCCCTGGCGGCCCTTAGCTCCATGCCCCATGGACTCCAGGTCGTCGGCGTAGAGTAGCATGTCCAAAGGGAAACCAGCCCCTCGCAGATGATACGTCACAGCCTGAGCCCGCAAGCAGCGATACGGGCCCACCAATAGCTGGCACAGGATAGCCCAAACGTGCCCACCAGGTCACGTGCACCGTCTGTGTAGCGGGGTCACCGAGTCACCAGGGACTTCTTCCTCCGTGTCCACTTGGCTTAGCTGCGTGCTTGTAGCGGCGGTGGGCTTTAGCAATATCCCACACCACGGAGAAAGCAGTGTCGCCCTCCTCTTCGTGCTCTCTTAGCAAGTGCTTCTTTTCGCGTGCTCCGGGGGAGCGCTTATCACGACACCTGATCCGGCGGTCGACCCGGACTCCGTGCGTAGCGTCGTGGATAACGCGCATCTTGTCGTTAGCCTCATCCTCCACGATGACTCACCGCAGCGCTCCTGGAACTCACCTAGCGACACCTTAGCCATGAGGCCCTCCTCGACGTCCTCGTCAAACTTGGCCTTAAAGAACTCCCGGTGACCCGGTGTTCCTCCACCGAGCCGTAGTTGGGTACCCAGGCTAGCGGCTAGCGACGCCTCCCACGGGGCGTTCTCTAGGTGCCACTTTAGCTGGTCCTCGAAAATGTGGGGAGTCCGAGGTAGCGGGTCCAAAATCCCGACCGGTAGCCCCTCCTCCCCTTGCCCAAGGAAGTCGCGATCTGGGTCACCAGCTGCTCTAGCAAGGCCCGAATCAGCTTGAGGTTTCGCAGCCACAAGAGGGGTGCTCGTAGCTGCGGCACGAAAGTTCGCCCAAGTAGCTCGTGAAAAGCTGGAGCAGGGCGGCGATAGCAGTATCGCAGCAAACTCCTTAGCGGATTCTGTCCAGTTATAGCTGTTGCGAACCTTCGGGAGGCTAAGGCCTTGCTCCGTGGTGGAAAGCTGCACTCCAGGCACCCGCGACCTCAGCAAGGAACCTCTTCTTAGCCCCTTTGTCGTGCTTGTGAGGGCAAGAGTTGTCACAGCCTCGAGCTGTCAACCAAAACTTGCACGCTTGGCGTTTGTCGCCACCTCCCTTGTCACCGCCCTTGTCTTTGTCTTTCTTTCCTTTTCCTTTTCCTTTTCCCTTTTCTGAGGAACTGGCTGCGGCGCTACTGTCACCACCTTTGGCTTTGTCGGCTTCTTTCTTCTTCTTTCTTTCAGCTTCGACCAGCCCTTTCTCGTGACTGTACTCGCACCGGTCTCCGTGCTTGCAGCTCCCGTGGTCTCGCATCAGGAAGCACGCTTTCTTCTTCTTTTCCTTAGCGTCCAGAGGCATGACTGGGTCGGCCTCGCTTTCTCCATTCTTCTTCTTTTTCTTCTTCTTGTCTGAGTTGGAGCCCTCGGGAGTCGCAACCTGAGGGCCTCTTGTCCAGTCCCCTCCTTTGAAAGAGACGTAGCCTGAATTATATATTATTGTAAATTATAAGTAAGTTATATAATATAAAGTGTAAGGGAGACGTTTGTGGGAATTACTTCGTAAGTTTCGTAGACTGTGGAACTTTAGGCGCTTTAGGATAAGGGTTTTTAGGCTTTGACCTTACTTTTCACAGGTATTGTTTCGGGGGTTGCAACATGGCCAGGACCTCAGATCTTGAAAGATCTCGTGCAGAGGCTTGGTGTTTCTTTGACGCCAACTGCATGCACCTTCGTTTCGAGTTGCGGACATCGGGGGCTCCATTTTAGCTTTCATAGACATCTTAACTTACACTGATGCCTTTTGCCGATTGTCCGCTGTCGCAACGGCGTGCCATTTTTGCCGCAGTATTTCTTCTGCTGCGATGAATCTTGTTCAGCATGAGCAGGCCTTGCCAACTGGCTGGGATCGAAGTAAAGAGGTCTCCTGATTAAAAACCGCCCCCCCCCCCAAACAACTCAGTCCACGCAATAATAATGGCTGGGGGGCCGCCTCTCTGATCTTTAGTTGTTTGAGGGGGCCGGGGTCGAAGTTGTTCGGGGGCCGGGGCTCTCAGTAGTAGTACACTTAGTAGTACAGTAGTACAGTAGTACAGTAGTACNGCCGCCTCTCTGATCTTTAGTTGTTTGAGGGGGCCGGGGTCGAAGTTGTTCGGGGGCCGGGGCTCTCAGTAGTAGTACACTTAGTAGTACAGTAGTACAGTAGTACAGTAGTACAGTAGCACAGTAGTACAGTAGTACAGCAGTAGGAGTGCTTAACCTTAAAAATTTTAAACCGGGACGGGTTTTAGGACTATTGAGGGGTGGTTTATTATTACGCGCAGGCCGAGTTTAGCTCTATTGAGGGGACCTTTTATTATTGAGTTCCGGGCCGAGTTTAGCTCTATTGAGGGGACCATTAATAATCACGAGCTCACTTTACTCCTGCTTTGATCTGCAGTCTGTTGTTCTCCATATTTCTTTCCGATAGCGAAGATCGTTTTGAGGTGCTTCCGCAGTGGCATATTTCAAGCGCAGATGTTGATCACAAGTGCCAAGAATTGGCATCTCTAGCTTTGGACACGGTTTTTGAAAGCATGCATCGCCGACGGCCTCCACACCAGTTGTGGAGCAAACTGTCTTTCATGATTGAGATCTTATTGACATGGTTTTTTCCGAAGAGCTACGAAACTCACAAAACACACGGGCCTTTGGAAGCAGTTCTAGCATTTTTATTTGCAGCACGTGCTTTGATTTGGTTGCAAACGAGACACTGGACAGTTCAAGCTCAAAGGATTCTCCGCCTTTTTCCTCCTGTCATCCGTGTAGCCTTCGAGTTTGGAGGTTTACCTTTGGCACCTAACCGGGTTGAGGCACTTCGGTTTGTCATTGGTCTGCAAAAGGTGTTGATCCAAGGCTGTCCAGAGTTGTTTGGTTTGTACCAATGGTGGTCTGACACCTACAGGTATACCGGTATTGGGCAAGTGTCGCGTCCTAGTTGCCCTCGTCAAGGGGGACTTTCCAAGCGCTTTCTGGAGCATCTTTTTGCCTCCCTGCGGCCGTCTTCGTCAGAAGGCGGAAAATTCCGGTACCGTTTGGCAAGACGCACGTCGTTGTCATCATGTTTTTTCTTGGTGATTGCTGCAGGTCCTGAACTGCAGATCCGGGCCATGGAGGCTTTTGACATCCGGGCACACGGACCTTCCAGCAACTGTGCGCCCAAGTCCTTCTACGGCTTGTCTGCTGCCAAGTCAAAAAGATTGCGGCCACCAAGAATGTTGCGAGATTCCAATAGCCGGCCTGACATTACCAGGTCCATCGCTATACATGACAACTACTGTGCTCGGTTTCAACAGACAGGCATATTGCACGGTGGTCAAGAGATACCTGAATTTGTCCCATGAATTATTCTTTCAAGGATGCATACAGGTTGTTGCAACAAAGAACGATGACTGTATCTGGGCAGTACGGTCCCATCAATATTTATGCACCTGACATGCGTGCACTTTTCCTGTTGTTTTTAGCGTCTCGAAAACCGAGTTTCAAGTGGAAGGATGCTGAGGCTTTCGACAAGAATGCGGCCCTGCATTGTGCCTTAAGCATAAAGAAGCTGCAGAAAGGTCATCAACGCCGAGCTGCTCGACGTGTCCTAGACATATGGTTGCAAGCCCGAGGTTGGTGGACATCTGCTTTCGTGCATGTCCACGNTTGTGCCTTAAGCATAAAGAAGCTGCAGAAAGGTCATCAACGCCGAGCTGCTCGACGTGTCCTAGACATATGGTTGCAAGCCCGAGGTTGGTGGACATCTGCTTTCGTGCATGTCCACGCGCCGCATCGGAGCTTCATACCTGTGATGCGAAGATACATACACAGTGCTGCTGCTCACCACTCCAACGGGAACGCTCTGCATGCCGCATGGATCAGATCCCACTTCCAGCTAGTCCTCGGACGTGCACCTTTATGTTCAGTGGCAAGTGGAGCCATGCTCAGACTGCCCAAAGAAATTCCACGTCCTGTGCCGCAATTGGTTTCCTCGAGCATGATGCGTGTAGAGCGCAACTGGCGTGTAGAAGAGCGCTTGACCTCTGACCAAGAGCTTGAGCTGTGCTTGCAACAGGTGGATGCAGTTCTGCCGAAAAGCAAGCATGNTGCGTGTAGAGCGCAACTGGCGTGTAGAAGAGCGCTTGACCTCTGACCAAGAGCTTGAGCTGTGCTTGCAACAGGTGGATGCAGTTCTGCCGAAAAGCAAGCATGTTGCTCGTTCTACTGCTGGTGTGTCTTCTTCTCCAGGTATAAGGCGCCGTCAGCAATCCAGGCGGGACACCCAGTCCCAGTACGACGAGTACACCCGAGCACAGTGTGCCAGACCCAGCCACTGTTCCAGATGATAAGGGCAAAAAGCTGGCCTGGATGTTGCCAAAGTGTGCGTGCAGTCTCCTTCTAGCGAGCTTCGCTTTAGCGGCTTCCTCCTGGAGTCTGACACATATGACGGAAGATTTGGCAAACGCATGGACTCTTTCCATGCTCTTCAGGGTTCTTGGCGGCTCCTNCAGTCTCCTTCTAGCGAGCTTCGCTTTAGCGGCTTCCTCCTGGAGTCTGACACATATGACGGAAGATTTGGCAAACGCATGGACTCTTTCCATGCTCTTCAGGGTTCTTGGCGGCTCCTTGGCCTCGAAGCTGGGACTCCATGCTGCGTCGAGAGTATAGCCTTACACTTATGTCACCATCAAAAGCAAATGTTGGCACAATGGTATCAGGCTATGCACAAAACCGGGTCATTCTTGCGTGAGGAAAATCGTTTCGTATGCAAGGTGGCCTCGCCGCCCACTTTGGCGGTCTTTGCACCGGGCCTGGGAGTCAATACTAAAACACTTTGGCGACACTGGTGACGCCTGGTCCCTAGACGATGCCGCTCGGAAGCTCCAGCAGCTGCACCGTTTACCACTGAACCCAGGAGGTGACTGTCCTATTTGTTGCCGTTGTTTCCGTGCCATGAGCCGACTTGAGGGCATCACAGGAGATGCTGGCCAATTCTTCGAGATGGTTGATGCTTGCACAGCAATACAAGAAGCCACNGGTGACTGTCCTATTTGTTGCCGTTGTTTCCGTGCCATGAGCCGACTTGAGGGCATCACAGGAGATGCTGGCCAATTCTTCGAGATGGTTGATGCTTGCACAGCAATACAAGAAGCCACGCCGAGCTGCTCACCATCTTCACTTCTCAGTGCCCCCAGCAGTTTGTGACGGTGAAGCACTCCAGCAAGAAACGCCAAGTCTGGTTCAGTTCTGCCGCTGCAGCGTCTATGCTGTGCTGTCTAGGTGTTTGCGCTTCAATGCTTGCCTATTGGTGGTTTTATGAGCAAGGTGGCCTCCAGCGTTGTCTTGGGTGGCCAAGAACGCCGCTTCAAACGAAACGTGGATTCGCAAGTCCAAGATGGATTTCGATATGGGCATGGATGGAGTCACTCTGTGCTTCATATTCGGTACATAGATGATATCCTTCTTGCAAGTACAATCTACTGCCATCATTGTCTAGCCTTTGCCACGACTCGTATTTACACGGTCCCATGTGACATCTCAGAAGCATCGTCAAACACACTAGTCTGGTTGGATATGAAGCTTTTTTTGGACACTGGTTCGTTGGGCCTCCATACCAAGCCTTTGTGCCCTGCTCCACCCTGGCATGCTGGTGTACAATACTTACGAAGTTTGTTGCTGGGACGGTTTCGTCGGTGGTCTGTCATTTGTCCTATAGATTCAGAATGGAGAAGAGCTTGCTGTATTTTGCTACAGGATTTGAAAGACTGCAGCTGGAGCTACAGACGAGTGAGTTTTGTGCTGCGCAGCATTTATGCACAAGAGTATCGGCTTTTCGTGGGTTTTTGCTTGCATGCCTGGANGATTTGAAAGACTGCAGCTGGAGCTACAGACGAGTGAGTTTTGTGCTGCGCAGCATTTATGCACAAGAGTATCGGCTTTTCGTGGGTTTTTGCTTGCATGCCTGGAGGACCATGCGCTCTATCAACTAAAGGGTAGTCCACAGCATGGGACACTCGACCAGCGAAAGCTGTCTTCCTGAAGTGTTTAGGCTCCTCAGCTTTTAGGGTTGCGTGGCCTGCTACTTCCGGATGTGGCGCTTTCTAACAGCTTCTAATGTCAGTTTGGGCTCTGCAGGATGGCCGTCCCGCGGAAAAGGGTCCAACAAGGGCGATCAGTCTTGGAAGTCTTCAGGCTGGTCCTACAACTCTGGTAGTGGAAAGGGTCAATACTCGTGGCATGGCTCCAACAACTCTGCGAACGAAGCTCTGGCTCTGCACCTGCTGGAAAGGCTCGGCCGTTCAGAATCTTCCTCTGAGCGTGATCGTAGCCGCCGTGACAGCAGACGACGCCGCAGCTCCAGCAGATCAAAGTCTCGCAAGTCTGGCAGCCGTGATCACGAACTTGACTCCAACATGTACCAGGTTTGCGGCAACTATCCAGCATTTGCATCTTTTCTAGAAGAGTTCGAAAGCCTAAAGAAGTTCACGGATGTCGCTGCACAGGGCGATGACTTTGTAATCCCAGTAGACGAGATTGAGCTGTTGAAGACCGCTCGGCAGATGATCCTTCATAGGAAGGCTGTCCTCCACGGGAGCCTGACCCTCTTTCCGGTGGGACTCTTCATCCAGCAGTCATGCAACATGGCCATGGAGTCCGTGTGCAGAGACAAGGGATTCGATGTCTTGGTGAAGCCGGACTCCCATGACATCGGGCCAAGCAAAAGTGGTGGAGCTTGTTCAGAAGCTGCAGCTCATCGAAGCTGCGGCTTCGAATCATTTCAAGTCAGAGAAAGCCAACTCGATCAGGTTGGTGGATGCGAAAATCCAGGAGCTTGCCACTGCCCTGTGACAAGTGTCTACGGAGAAGTTCCAGAAGGATTGTCTGGGGGATGATTTCGGGTCACTTCTGGAGTGTCTTGTCGCCGGAAATTGTTGCCGGAGGCTGCCGTCAGGCTGACAGAGCAGTTGACTGCATGCAAAAACTTTGTGCCTGCTTCGCAATCGCTCTACCAGAAGACCCTTGGTGCCCAAGCCAAGCCGATCATTGACAAGTTCATTGCCCTTCGCGACTACTTCGGCAATGTTGTGGCGGCCCTCCCGCAGATCATGAGCTTGTTTGAGGACGTGGCAAACAAGGCTGGCCAGTTCAACTCGAGTCGGCTTCTGCAAGCGGAGCTTGTGAAGCTGGTGTCCTTTTGGAATGACGAGACCGTCATGACTTCCACGAAGGAACTACTGGGTGCGAAGTTTGCCGTTCTGGTCAGCGAGATGATGGGGGAGATCGCGAAAGATGCCATGCAGCTCGGGTGCAGTTGTTTATTGACTTTGTACGTTGATACAAGGGATACAAGAAGACATGAGTCAGGAGATGATTGATGCGATGATGTGGACCATGGTGAACGGTTGTGGTGTGATGGCATGGTGATGTGGTGATGGCTGTCCGAGGTGACTGCGGCTGCATCCACTCAGAGCTGCATTATGTCATCGGCAACTGGCGGCGAGCAGTGCTACGAGAAGTGCATCATGGCATTGGCGGCAGCAAAGGAGCAGGAGCCCGTGAAGATATCACATGCTCTTCGGTGTGCTCTTGCAGCGGCGGAGGCGACAGGACACGACTTAGCGAAAACCTTTGTCTTGGGTTGTGCAGCCAAGGTGTGCTTGCAGTTCTCCAATTTGGTTTCCTTGATCCAGAAACATTTTGAATCCTTGCGGGATAAGCTGATTGAGTTGTACAACGGCATGGAGGGCTTGCCGCAGTTCGAAGATTCGATGGTCCAGGGAATGATCGATGCGAAGTTGACCAATTAGCTTTGCGAGAGCAAGGGCTTGCAGATGAACTTCCATTTGCTGGCCTATGGAATGCCATCAATCCAGGGTGCTCAGAAGCTTCTGAAGTGCATTGCGGGAGCCACAGGCCATGCCGATTTCAACGACGATGGCCGTTTCGCTAAAGTCCGTAAGGAGGTGCGTGATACAATTCAGGCCTTGAAAGCTTTCCTTGAGTGCGAGCCCTCGGATTCCCAGCCGATTGTGCTTTCAACGATCGCGAGCACGATTGGGAATGCTACGGTTGCCCAAGCAGTCACCCGAGCATTGAAAACAGGCGAAATTCGCCAAGGGCTGGTGAATCGTGCCCAAGCCGGTGTGAAAAAGCGCGGCTGGAGAATTCATGCTACTCTCCAGCAGCGGTGCTGAATGGCGAGGCTGGTGCCAAGTGAAGGCTGCATTTGCACGATTTCATTGATCTGTATCTTGCCAAGGGCATCATAAGCTAAACTTTCGAGCTTTATTTATGATTATATGATTATATGGGGCTGGATGGCCTCTTCAACCTTGTCTTTCACCCTTGCAATGCTTGATGATATAAGTGATGCCTGATTGGTGCGAGCAGATTGCCTGCTGCGTGGCCCGAACAGTGCCGGCATGCAGGCTACACGTTCCCATCGGCATTCCGACGGTTCTTTAGCCATGGGTGCTATGTACGGGGTTTGAATTAAGGAGACTTCATGTTCGTAGGCACAAAGCAAATCGGAAACTCGATGAAGTTGCGAGCCACCGGATGGCGACCCTGATCTCTCGAGATGCTCCTGGAAAACGTTGACCGTCTGAGGCTCGGAGTGCGATCAGGAATCAGGGGTCACCCGAGTTACCAATAAATAAGTAGTAGGATGAGGCCCTATAATTATTAAGACAAGGTTCGGTATGTCTTATGACGAGGACCTGACCAAGCCTCATAAAGTCCAGTACCCTTGTAAGTTGTGACGAGGCCCATTTATTGTAAAAGCATGAGCCCCCGTAAGTGTTACGATGAGGCGGCTTATTTAGTGCAATGATGAGGCCCACTTAGTATTACGATGAGGCCCGACTTAGTGTTAGGATTAGGCCCATCTGGTGTTATGACAAGAGCCAAATAAGTGTTATGATAATGCCCATTTGGTGTTGATGAGACCCATACAAGTGTTATGACGAGGCCCATTTGGTGGTATGATGGGGGCCAGTTTGTGTCATGATACGACCCAAACAAGTGTTATAGTCATGTTATGATGAAGCCCAAACACGTGTTATGATGAGACCCTTTGTCTTGTTATGACGAGACCTATTTATTGTTATGATGAGACCCATTTTATTGTTATGATGAGACCTATTTATTGTTATGATGAGACCTCAATAATATATACATATATATATCCTTTGGCGATTCCGGTTTATCATATACAGTAAACAGGTTCACCGCCGATTCATAGTTTATCCTAAATAGGTCCTCGCATTTGGCGATTCCGGTTCATCATATCTTTTAAACACGCCCCTTCATTTGGCGATTCCGGTTCAATATATGTATATATATATGTATAAATATCTTGAGCACGCCCGCTCCTTTGGCAATTCAGGTTCATCATACATCTTAAACATGCCCGCTCATTTGGCGACTCCGGTTCATCATGTATCCTAAATAGGCCCCCTCGTTTGACGATTCCGGTTCATCATATATCTTAAACACGCCCCTTTCTGTGGCGATACACAAAGTGAATTAAAAGCAATCAACACAAACCCATGGCAACCAGTTTGAAATCCTGGTTACTCATGTATCTCAGACACACTCATCATATATCTTAAACACACCCCTCACTTGGCGATTCCGTTTCATCATATGTATATGTATATATATATATATATATAAATCTTAAACACGCCCCTTCATTTGGCGATTCCGATTCACCATATATATATATGTGGCCCATACCTTTAGGGTATATTTAGCTAGCTTTTTGTGTATACAATATA
This sequence comes from Symbiodinium sp. clade A Y106, assembly GCA_003297005.1. NCBI lineage: Eukaryota > Dinophyceae > Suessiales > Symbiodiniaceae > Symbiodinium > Symbiodinium sp. clade A. The sequence continues at coordinate 294 of BGNK01006720.1, read as the reverse complement.
AAATGCCTAGCTAAATAATACATAGCCATGTCGGATATCGTACAAAAGCGAAACNGCTAGCTTTTTGTGTATACAATATAAAATGCCTAGCTAAATAATACATAGCCATGTCGGATATCGTACAAAAGCGAAACCCAAAAAGTTTCAGTCCGACTTCAAAAAAAGATTTAGTATGTAACTATCCATTCTCATTCATGCTTTCCCTCCATGCACTAGGAAAGTGTTGCACAATCAGGCTACTGACATTCCAGTCATATATCATGATACGATGTTGTCCGACGATATGATATATAA
>BGNK01006719.1:0-24004 GCA_003297005.1 Symbiodinium sp. clade A Y106 | reverse complement strand
TGTTGTCATTGAAAACAACCACCCTGGAACCGTGAAAACTGCGATCACGGCTGGCATGCTTAATGGCATTCACGATGCTACGGCATTCTAGTGTATGTATGGGCTCCTTGAAGTGGTACCTTATGCCACTGGGGGTCGCAAACTTCTTTAGCCCCTGGAGTCGCACTGCCTTCGCCACAGATGCCTGTCTGTCAGGATATGCCGTCTGCAAGGCGGACCTGGAGCTCGACGAGCGCGACAGGTAGGGTGTGAAGATGAGCGGTGGCGATTTTATCGGGGAGAGGGAGAACGAGTCGCACCGAGGGCTGCGGCTCTGAACACTGACGGTGTCTTCGATGACATCCTCACGGTGTGGCCCGGTCGCTGAGACGATTGCTCTGAACCCTTCGTTTCCTGAGGTACCAGAGAAGTTGCTGCGAGAGGATCGTTGGCACCAGTTGTGGAACGCGCAGTACCACTTCAAGGAGCCCATACATACACTAGAATGCCGTAGCATCGTGAATGCCATTAAGCATGCCAGCCGTGATCGCAGTTTTCACGGTTCCAGGGTGGTTGTTTTCAATGACAACANGTACCACTTCAAGGAGCCCATACATACACTAGAATGCCGTAGCATCGTGAATGCCATTAAGCATGCCAGCCGTGATCGCAGTTTTCACGGTTCCAGGGTGGTTGTTTTCAATGACAACATGGCGGTTGTGCTTGCAGTTGATTGAAACAACAGGAGGATGCGAACATGTGGAGCTTCACGGCGGCGAAGTACCTTCAGGTGTGGCGCCTCTGCACCGAGGCTTTGGACATACAGGACTTGGCCGTGAGCCCGTACCAGAACCGTCATGGTGGAGCATCGCGGGATCATCTCCTGAAGCTCAAGTCGGTTCAAGCGATCCAGAGACGAGGGCGCTGGGCCGTGGACTCCAGTGCCAGGAGCTACGACAAGCCAGGCCGACTTCAGCAGATGATCAACAAGTACAGCGACCGGTGGGAGGCTTCGGAGAGCGTGTGAGGAGAGACTTCTTCCAATGCTACCAAGATGGATCCTGCCGGGTACCAGTGGAGCTTCGCAGAAAGTGGCAAAAGCTGTCAAGGCAAGCGCTTCCTAAGTCTGTTCGGCGGAGCCGCTTAGATCGCAAAGTCTTTCGCTCAAGAGGGGGGCGAGGCTGCGGTCATTGACTTCGCCGATGGGCCGGCAAATGACCTCAGCAAGCTCAGTAACTGGAACCATTTTGGTGCTTTGTACTTCATTTCGCGCAAGCCGAGCAACAACTGCCAGTTGGCCTGGGATCTCGCGGAGCAACTGGACGAAGTGCGGTAGCAGAACACCTTGAGTTGACGCAAGTGTACGCTCTCTTCACCTCTGACTCCAGAGATCCCCTCATCCCTTGTGCAGTCGCAGCAAGTCGTGTCGATGCTGTCGGCAAGCCCTGCCCTGAAGCGTCGGGTTTGGGTTTGGACTCCTTCGGACTCCTGCCTTCCCTTACTTCGTGGATGCAGGTCTGGCGGAGCGGTGCATGCTTGCAGAGGCATCTCGCCTTCTCTCCCAGTCTAACGCAGTCTAATGCTAGTCTCTCAGAAACCCATCCTCAGATGGCTTTCATTTGCTTTCTGAATTTCAGGCGCAGATACGCAAGAGGGCTCCATGCTTTGCGCGGCTTCATGTGGCTTCAGGACACGTTTTCGACCCATACGGAGGCCTGCTCACGTGCCCGCTCGTTCAGCTCTACGGAGGACAGCGAGAGGGGTCAGTTGTGTTCGCTTCCGAGGCAAAGAGAGGAGCATCCTTGACAGGAAGCCGAAACGCCCGAGAAGGTTGCTTTGACCTCGGCCGCGAGATCTGTCATCAGTCTGTCAGCTGCTTTCTCTATTGAAGACTCTTGGGTTCTGGATTCTACTTGTAACATCTTGTAACGCAGAGTAGAGGGCTCCCCGTGGTCTGCACCAAGAACCGTATCAGAGAGAGAGAGAGAGAAGAAGTAGAGCCTAACTTCGATGGCGAGCTCACTCTGGGGTTGGGCACTCCGATTCTCTGAAATTTTCTGGGGTTGGGCACTCCACAGTCTCTCTAAGACTTTCTGCAGGTACTCTGGGTTTAGATTTAGGTTTAGAGGGGTAACCATGAGGAATCGTCTTGGGTCAGCCGCTGGCCACAGGATGCCGCCAGCAGAATTTTAGTTCGCGGCTTGCCACAAGTCCCCACCCGTAACGTATTGGTTTCGCTGTTGTTAACACAGCCGACGGGCCGAGAGCGTTTTCTGTATGTTTTACCCCAATGGTTGCTTCAAAAGTGCTTGCGGCTTNGCTTGCCACAAGTCCCCACCCGTAACGTATTGGTTTCGCTGTTGTTAACACAGCCGACGGGCCGAGAGCGTTTTCTGTATGTTTTACCCCAATGGTTGCTTCAAAAGTGCTTGCGGCTTGCCCCAAAAGTGTTGGAATGCCGCAAACCTGTCAGGCAGGATTGGGGTAAAACATGCACAAAAGCGCCACGAAGCCCTAATTGAAGCCCTATTGAAGCCGGTGACTTGGGGCAAGCCGCGAACTAAAATTCTGCTGGTGGCATCCTGTGGCCAGCGTCTGACCTAAGACGATTCCTCATGGCTACTCGTCCTTTTAGAATTTTTCGACACTCATGATGTCACGCATTGTTGGACCTTGGCAGAGAGTTTGGGAGTACGTGTGGATGGCCTGGGGCGCACTGTGGGCCCAACAGCTGCACGTGACTGGAGGTTGTAGGGTTTCGAAGCAAATCCTGCTTGGTGATTGGGTCAGACACCGCAAATACACTTCCCGAATACTACGAAACAGACTACGGCCCCAGTTTAAGTAAATTGGTGATTTGGACCCCTTATACAGGAGGGGCTCTCTAAAACCTGAAAAGTGAATTGCTAAGTGAATTGAAGAATTTGAATGCCGCAAACCTGTCAGGCAGGATTGAAACCCTTTGGACCCTAATATGGGAGCCTGCTGCTATTCCTGACGGTTCCTTACGATGTTATTACATTTATTGCAAAATCCTGTTCTGACTATCATGGCCTCTATGTTCTAAACTGCGCGAGCTATAGACTCCATAAAGTATTCCGCAGTACAAGAGCGAGTAATGCATGACACGATACTGTGGTGTCTCATGCAAATCTCAGTGATATTGGGGCATGGGGATGCGATCATGTACCAGAGCTGAGGTGCAAGATCAGTTGACTTTTCCCAAACCTCCATTCACATAGGTAGTTCTCTAAACTAGGGTCCCAGGTGCGCTTGCAGCTCTCCGGTGATTGAGGGTACAAAATACAAAGTGCTCCGACAGGTTTTTTTGACCATCCAGCTGCGCCGGCCTCGGCCCGTGCTCACAGTGCAGCTCCTTCGGTCTTCCGTCCCGATGCTACCTTGGATGACCTTCGCAGCCTGCCTGCGAGGCTTTTGCACCCGGCCGTCGCTGTGCTCGCGGCGGTCTCAGGCCGGTGCCCTTGGCATTCCTCTCGACTTTCTAGTTGTAACTTCTGGAGGATGGATGCTCGCTTCGGCAAGTTCAACAACTCTCTTCTTGCATGCTTTGCTGCCTGGGACTTATGCTGATGCTTGGAGGTTGCGTCGTTTCTGGCCGCAATGTGTGCACTGCATGTTCCGTTTGTGTTTGATTGTGTGATTTCCCGCAGGGCGCATGAATGCTCTGCTTCCGTATCCACACAGCATGTAGGATGACTCACCGAGATGCCACGGCCATGGCCACTACTGCTCGTGTACGCCGGCGCGGTTGGGTCGCTTGGCGCGTTGGCGCGTTTGCTGGGGTGCGGGTTGTGTTGTGCGCATCGGGGCTGTTGCTGTTTTGGGATTCTCTGTCAGTTTGGGAGGCAATCGTTCTACATCCAAGAAGCTGCTTGCAAATTTGTGCGCGCGAAGAAGATGCTTCCAAAATTGTGTGCCCGCGCAGGGGTCAGGGGGGAGATACTTTTAGTGGCGGCTTCCAAAGTTGTGTGCGCGAGTGTGCGCGGGGGTCAGGGGGAAAATGCTTAGCTGCTTGCAGGTGTCTCGGTTTGTCGTCCTACATTTATGACGACTTCCAAAATTGTGTGCGCACGCAGGGGCAGAGGGGGAGATACGAAGCTGCTTGCAGGTGTCTCGGTGCTTCGTCGTTTTAGTCCTCTTCTTATGTACTCTTTGTGGGTGCGTTTGTGCTCGATGTTCGTGGGTGGCCCCCGCCGCCAGGCTCAATTCAGAATTCTGACTTTCCTGACTTTTTTTGCGCGGTTTTGCGCTTTCGGGTTCACAGGCCTTTTTTGTGTATGTGCACGAGGTGTGTAAACCACATCGGTGGAATGACTCGTACTCTGTTCTAACATGTTCTAACCGTGCGCGGGAAGAATGCCAGTGGAGTGGCTTGTTTTTGGTGCCGAGCATCCTTCTAGACTAAGTGCGGACAGGGGCGTAAAGGCGGGGGGCTCCCGTGGAAGAATCGTTTTTGGTGCTCACGTGTTTCCAGAGGAGGAAGAATGACGATACTGTCGCACGCCGCGCTTTATTTTGTAAGCAAAACATGTTTATGGGGCCTGGAAAATTGCCTTTACTTTGGAATGCTGCTTCATTTGTTCATCCAGGATCCTCGCATTAGGGCTGTGGGTGAGCGTTCCTTTGGAAGCTGCTCACAAGGCGCAGGAAGCAACTCTCCAAATTACACTGACTGCTGAGGCCAGGTATGGCATGACTCTTCTGACCCTGTGTGGACTGTAGTGGCCGGTCGACATCTAGACCGGATCGTCGGCAGTCGCCCGCTGTCCGCGCCCTTGGAGAGCGCATGCCCGCACCCGGTTCCCCGTGCGATGTGTTGCAGGTTTTGTTGGCAGCTTTGGGTGTTTACAGTGCCCTGCAGCGCTTGACATCTCGAGCACGCCAAGCGGCAACCAAAGCTGCGCCATGTTAGTTGAGCCTGTAATGAGTAGACGAAGCTGCAGACTGCGCCTTTGATGGAGGAAAGCTGAGATCTGTCCGGACCTTAGTTTGGCAGATGTGGCAGTGAAGTTGGCCGAACTGTGACACTTCAGACGTTTCAGGCAGGTACTCAGGCAGGTACTCGCTCGTTCTAGTTGTGAGTGCGAGCTTTGCAGTTGCGGATGTCAATGACTCCAGTCAGTTAACACTGATTTGAGATGCTCAACGTTTAATACTCGATTGACACAACTGAGTTTCATCGGTGGCGAGATTCGTGTCACTGGAACCATCACAGGTGAGTGTGGCTGATCATCTTTTCCTTCAGCTTTTGGGCACGCGAATAGCAACCAAATCGTAGTGCCGTGGTCCCTCCAAAGGCCATCAATTCGCCATGGCTATCCTGCGACTCACGGTGCTGGCACTGATGGCAGTGATGTCAGAGGCAAGGACCAATAAGGGCACCGTGCAACAGAACATCAAAAAAGAGTGGGGCTATGTGATCTGGGGAGACCACATTGACCATGATGACTATTTGAGAGGCATGGTTGCAGTGGCTTCAGACTTCGTGTGCACCGGAAGTTGTGGTTTTACCTATCGATACTTTGAAGATTTGGTCGAGAAGCAGATTGAATCTTTCACATCAGGTGAGTCATGGAAGAAGGTTGGCATGAGCTTTGTCATGCAACTGGCCAGGGATCCAGGGACCATCAGAGATATTGTTGCGGGGAACGCCTTCATCAAAGGCACAGTTGGAGTGGCCAGCTATAATCATTGGACTGATGAGTGTCGATTTTGCAAGCCCTGCACATTTTGCTCTCCTCGGTTCAACTGCAATGATTGTGGGACCTATCGGGTCCCAAGACCCAATACTCACCAGCCATATTTCGCTTTCACTGTGCGAGCCCAAAGCAAGGAGTACAAGTTCTCCTTGACCAATGCCTGCAATAAGGAGGTGTCTGTGGCCTTAAGGTATCTTCCAACTGGTGCTTCTTGGACAACCTTGTGCTGGTATGCCATTCCGCCTGGGCAATCCATTACCCCCAGTGACCACAGTGGCAACACGTTGAGGACCACCAACAGTGTGTGGTACTACTACGCCGAGACCCGAGATCGCTCCTTTTCTTGGCGTGGTAGTGACAACACGCGCACCTGTCTTGGCCGATCTTTGGGCATGCGCAAGATGAGTTCTGTGTCGGGTTCCCGACTCAAACTTCGCTTGACCTGCAACAACCGGCGCATGAGTGAGATCGATCACATGGAGAACCAAACGCAGATGGAGGCAGAGACTCCTGATCAACAGCTTTGCCTCTTGGCCGAGGATGGCTTGGAAGGTGCGGAGGACAGGGAAGTCAACAAGGATGTCTTGGCTTTCCCTAACCATGACGAAGAGGAAGGAGTTGGTGCTGCTCTTTGTGCTGATACCAAGGACGTGGCTGACGTGGCTTTCTCGCTAGAAGGGCTGTCGCAGATGAACCTCCCAGCCAATGAGACGGGTGTAGTGGGTGCAGTGGGTACGGAGGATGAAGTGGTTTTGGCACCTTCATGTGATGAGACGTGCGCTGCCATTGAAGAATCCTACCAGGAACTGCAGAAGAAGCTTGAGAAGATTCACGGTTCTCATGGTCGCCGGCTACACCTGGTGTAAAGGAGGCATGTGGAGAGAGGGCTTGTAAAGGTGCCATGTTGATCCGATCTGACATCAAATTGGCCATGATTGTCCCCTCGTCGAAACTTTTAGGTTTTTGACCAAGCCATAATTCGTTGAGTCGCGGCTTGCCCAGTCTCAGTTTTTTCCACCGCACAGTTGACTGAGATTGGGCTGCTCGAGTTTAGTGCCTACAGTAGATGATCTGCTGTAGACACCTAGGCATCCACGTGCATAGTTGGTTGCCTTAGGAACTTTCTAAACGACAAGAGCCAGTTGCGCGCAAGTCGCAACACGGCAAAAGAGAACCATTGTTCCGCTGTTACGGTGACTGTTGACAGCTGCGGATTTTCTGATGATTTCCTGGCATTTTGTTTCAAGTGGACCGAGGTTTGTGGTGAATAATGCGGAAATCCGCCTGGCTGAGGACAGTGTCAGGTATGGAAGCCGGTCGGCCAGCCTTGAGAATCTCTCGAAGGGTAACGAATGCGTTGCAGGCAGACAAGCACCCAAGAGTCGCAGGATAAGACTCGACGCGAAGATGGGCGTCGAAGCCCGTGAGCAGGCAACGCTTTCTCAGTGGCTCGGGAGGGGCTCGCAGCAGCTTTTGCCCAGGGCCAGGTGGTCACCAGCAAGGCTTCCAAAATTGTGTGTGCACGCCGGGGCAGGGGGCAGACACGAAGCTGCTTGCACACGTCGCTGTTTGAGTTTGTTGGGACAGCACGGCTTGACTTGAGATGCACATGAAGCGCTATCCGCTATCTCCAGGCCCATGAGCCAGCTATCCCAATTGGCAAATGCATGGGCCTACTCGAGGAATTGCTCTCACGGCTTGCTACTTCATCGATTACAGCATGCGATTTTGGCTTGCCCCCCCTGACTGTCAGCAGTGCCCCACTGAACTGTGGAAGAACCGCAGATGCCAGAATAAGACCTCTCGAAGGCGCGGCGCAGGATGCCATAAACTCGAGAGATTATGACCCTCCCATGAAATCTACAGGCAGCCGACACAGTCTTTTGGGTTCCGGTGTGCGTGCTTGTGAGATGGTACAAACACACAGCCTTACTTAGGACATTGAGCACACTCCCGGTCAGGTGGCTTTGTACGCGTCTGGTCCAGGCTTAGGGTTTAGGGAATTTAGGGACGTTTAGGGGTTTTGGGGGCTTTCAGGCTCAGGACGGCAGGGCATTATGCTCAGAGCTTCGTCGCAACGAAACGGAAATCCGACAAAATTCGAGCTGACAAGTTCGTTATCATCTCCGCATGCCGCTTGCATGTTTCTAATGTTGAAACTCGTGAGTGTATATTATATGCGTGTACTCTCGTTCGTGCACACTTAGCGGTGCGGCTCCTCCTCGGATCCTGAGCGGGAGTGCCAGGAGCAGGTGCGGTGCCCTCGCTGCCGTGTCTTTCCGAGTGCCGCCCGCCGAGACCGCATGGCAGGTGACGAGCAGGGTCACCTCCACACCCTCGGAGGCGAAGATCCCTCCGTTACGATCTCTTTCAACCTTTACCTTTGTTTGGGGGNAAGCAAAAAGGTGCCAAAGGTGACAAAGGCAAAGGAGGGAAGCAAAAGGGCAAAGGAGGCCTTCGCGATCCGTCAGAAGCCGGGCTTCCACCGCAAAGCGCCCGAGCCTCAGCTCTCAGCTCACAGACTCGGCTCAGCCGCAATCGCTTCGTCGGTTCTTCGGCTCAGGCTGCGGCCCTTCTATGCGGCGCAGCCCGTCTCCAACGTGGTGCCTTGCCTCGGAGGGGGGTGCGAGAGAGAGTTGCGGGGCCGCGGCCGCGGCCCTGCCTCGCTAGCGAAAGGCTCCGGTGTTTTTTGCCAGGGCAGGGCAGGGCAGAGCAGGGGCTCTCCCTGCTTCGGCTTGCCCACCTTGGTAGACTGGTAGACGGGATGGGATCCCTTGGCGTAGTGGCGAAAGACACGGGAAGCACAGAGACTGTACAGCATTCTACGGTACACAGCATCGCCCGGATCCCGGGCTTTCACTGAGAGGCTTCAGGCGACGTAGGCGACCGAAGACAGAGAAAGAAGGGTCAGATAGGAGTTGCGTCACTTAGAGTGTCGTAGGTTCATGGGGTTCCTGCGCGTGGACTTGGGGTGGCACCGCTTTCACCGAGAGTCCTGTCAAGTTCAAGGTCCCGATGAAGTTTGGGCAGGAGCCGGGATTCCGGGATTAAACGGAGTGTAGACGATGCAAGCCGCAGCCGCAGCCGCGGCAGCTTGGGCTTCCGAAAGCTTCACGCAGAAGTCCCGACGCTCCGCTCCGCTCTGCCAGTTGCGGGGGGCGCAGCTGCGAGAGGCGAGAAGGAGGCGAAGCTACGCGAGAGTCCGAATGCAGCAAGTCGTTCGCGAGTCGCCTCTTCTCATCTTCGCTTCTTCTCATCTTTCGCGTCTGAGGTGCTGGGCCTGGCCTCGGGCAGCTCGGGCTACGCCCGGCGCGCCCAGCAGCTGCGCTGCACTCACCTGGCGCGGCGCCCGCTCGATCTGCGAGCGCTCCTCTTCCTCTCTCTTTCGCAGGTGGAGAGCGAGGAGCCCTTCGGGGCCTTCTTCTTCATGCCCAACCCCAAGTACCACTGGACACCCGAGGCGCGGTCGCCGACGGGACCGGAGCGGAGAGCGGAGCCGTGCCCTTTTTGCACCCGTCGCTCCGCCCGTCGCAGGCCGCCTTCAACGAGGAGCGCAAGGCCGGGGCCCCCCGGCCGGGCGAAAGCTTGGAAAGCTGCGCTGCGCAGGCGCGCTTCGTGGCCTGGTGGATCCACCCGGAGCTCTGCCCGGGGAGCCCAGCGGAGCAGCTCTCTACGACTCTCCACGACTCTCCACCGCGTCCTGCGAGGCCCGATGCTGCGAGCCTGGTCCCGGCCTTGGCTCCGCGGAAGCGCTGCGCTCTGCGCTCTGCTTCGGAGCGCGGCCAGGACCAGCCGCTGTGGCGAGAGCGAAAGATGCGAAAGTCGGAAGACTTCCGACGGAGGCAGTTCTCCGCCACGTGTTGACGCGGCCCCTTATCTCTATCGCCGCCGCCGCTGCCGCCGCTGCCCTCGCAGGTGCCAACACCGAGGCCGGTGCCGGCGGCCCAGCTCAGGGCGGCCCAGCGGCGGCCCAGCTCAGGGCGGCCCTCTTTCTTTGAGGTGGGAGCCCCGGGAGACTTCGGCTACTCTGAGATGCTGAAGTCGGCAGCTTGGAGTTTGGAGCTTGCAAAAGCCTTTCTCGATCAAGGAGGGAAGAAGTTGGCGAAGAGCCCTAGACAACCACGATGTTGGNTCTCTTTCGCGTTCCCGTCACACTCTCCTCAATGCAGGCGGGAGTTGAGAGTTCACGGCAGACACAGGTCATCGGACTACTTGCACACCTGCCGGGATCTATGTGGAGCCACACATGTCAGGCTCGGGGCCTTTGGAGCCTTTGGAGCCCCCCCTCGCCCGCCCCGCAGTGAAGCCCCCGGCACAGGATGCTCGAGGCGCTGGTGCAAGGGATCAAGACCTACTTGGAACGGATGCGCCATGGCTTTGAATCCTCTGTAGAAGCAGAAGATCATGGTGCAGATCTGGGCCGAACGGTCAAGCCTGCAAGTACTGTATGCACAGCCTGTAAGTCTCGGAACTCTGTTCTGAGGCTCGGTGATGCTCTCGCGGCAGCGCACGTGTCAGCAGGCTTCCACTAGCCAGCCGGAAGCTCGGAAAGCGTCTTTGCTTCTGCCATCAAAGCCAAGCGCATTTCCTTGCTTCGTCAGGGAGGCTTCTCGAAAGCGACACCAGCATTGTGCAGCAGCAGCAAAAACGTTGAACTCAATCACAGGAAACGCGGCATCGATAACAACCGAGCATAAACAGCCGCAGCAGGGCCGGCAGGGTGCGCACCCGGGCGGCTTGTAACCCTTCAGTGCCAAAGCGCGGNAAACGTTGAACTCAATCACAGGAAACGCGGCATCGATAACAACCGAGCATAAACAGCCGCAGCAGGGCCGGCAGGGTGCGCACCCGGGCGGCTTGTAACCCTTCAGTGCCAAAGCGCGGAAGCTGACCCGTTGCTGAACCACGAGGAGCATAACAATACACCGATCAACAGCGAACATGCTTATGCTCAAAATAACAAATGAGTTAAAACAACCTCGGCGAAGGAACATGAATTATCGTGACACAGACAAAAGAAACACTTGCGAATGATCGNCAATACACCGATCAACAGCGAACATGCTTATGCTCAAAATAACAAATGAGTTAAAACAACCTCGGCGAAGGAACATGAATTATCGTGACACAGACAAAAGAAACACTTGCGAATGATCGAGTTTGAAGCCACGCAGCGGATGTGTTACCCTCCATTTTGTTCCAAGTGCCTTGAAGGTCAAGGGCGTGTCGTTACAAGGGGGCTAGCGGCCGGCCGGGCTACCGGCAGGGCTGCAGCTTTTAGGAAGGGCGGCGCGAAGGGAGGCGCCGGCGAGGCGAGGCAGCGCGGCCGGGCCGACTGGGCCCTGTTTTGCGCGCTTGCGCTGAGGTGCGTCCTCAGTACAGCACGCTGCATTTGCAGATCCGGGTGAACGCCGGCGACGTCTGTCCAGGCGCAGGGCCGCACGGCCGCAGGGTTTCAGAAGGCATCCCAAATCCCAATACCGGCCTCTGCCCGGCCTCCCTCCTCCCCGGATCAGGCGAGGGCCGCGGCGTCGACCTCTTCAGGCCTGGCGGAAGTGGCGGAAGAGAGCCGAGACCAGCCCGTGTTGAATTTTGACTTTGTGAGTTTGTGTTCTGGTTCTTTCTTCGCGACGAGGCTGCAGAACAGGTTGAAGTCCGACCCCGAGTGCTTCCAACGAGACGACGAGACCCTCTTCTACGAGGCGCTTCGAAGGGTTGAAGAGAAGGTTGGGAGAGAGGGGGAGAGAGAACGGGGAAGCGCCTCAGCTCTGGAAGAGGCCACGGCGAACTTGAGGATGGCCCTGCTGAAAGCCTGCGAGAAGGCGGCTTTTGCTTCCCGGCCCCCGGCCCGGCGGCCGGCCCGGCGGAGCGAAGAGAGCGAAGAGAGAAGAGAGCGGAGCGGTGACTGCTGCAGGCGCCGAGCTCCTGTCGAGAGGTGGGGCCCAAGAGCCTGGTCCTGGGCGAATGAGAATCCGCCGCCCTCCGCTCTTTCTTTGCATGTTTCTGACAGGAAGTTTGAAGTCACTCTTTTTGGGGTGGCCTCGCTTTCTTTCCAATTCGCAGCGCCCTGCTGCGGGCCGCGGCTGCAAAACTCTCTCGGGCTTCCGAAAAAGGGCATATATATATATGGACCAAAATACCAAAATGCCGTAAGCTGCAACGCAGATACACACAAGGGCTTAAGCCTCATGCGATGGGAATGGGACCCCTCTTTTCGAGACTTCCCGCCCGAGAGCGCGGCTCTTTCCTTGATGTTTTTAATAGAGGGGCCGGGCACCCATTTGGGGTCTCCGATGTTCAAAAAACGTGTGCAAGTCCCTGCAGTTTTTCAAGGGCCGAGCCTAGGCCTAGGCACGGCTCAATTCGCGCGAGTCGCCGAAAGCGAAAGCAATTCAGCGCTCTCCAGCGCTCCTCAAGGCCGAGTCCGCCTTTCCTTTCCCAGGGACGCTTTCGGAGGATCCGCAACAAGAACTCCTCTGGAGAGTTTCAGTTTTGTTTTGTTTTGGGCAGAGAGACCGCCCCCCGCCCCCCGCGGGCCTTCGCGGTTGGGGCCGACGCCCCGCTGCCAGCATGCCAGAGGCCCGCGCCTCGGAGAGGAGAGGAAGAGCTGAGCAGGGCGAGCAGGGCGGAGCAGAGCGGAGAGTCTGAGAGTGCCGTGGTGGTCGCTGCGTCGACGCGTCGATGTTTCGCTGAGGCTCAGAGTCCAACAGCCAGCATCGCAGCGGGCAGCGGGGCCGAGGCGGCCGAGGTTGAGGCGGGGCCGTTTCTTAGAGCTGAACCGCCTTTCGCTTTCCTTTCTTCAGGACGCTTTCATTCTGCGCCTGTACATACGATCTCCCCCGGCAAAAAGCGCAGAGCCGCAGAGCTCTGAGCGTGCGCGCCTTCACGGCGGATTCGTGGTTTGCAAAGGGCAGTCCACGGAGCCGCCCAACCAGCCGCCACAGTTTCACATGTACAGCCGAAGCGAGGGGGCCAGGGGGCCAGGCTCAGGGGGTCTGATGGGCCCTATATTCCCTATATAGTACTAAAGGCCCTAAAGAGCCAGAGACAGGAAGTGCGAAAGTGTTTTCAAGCCTCGTTTCCTCGTTTCGTGGCAATTCGCGAAGTGTGCAGGCACGACCGAAAGAGCCTCGATGAGTTAGAGGCTTCGAGTTGACAGCTGCACGACCGGAAAAGAGCGACGTCCTGAAAGAGGTGTCCCGAGCAGACCTCCGCTTTTTTTGTCGCTAGGCCTCGGCTTTCGCTTTGGCTCAGCTTGGGGGCCTTGGGGGCTTGGGCGCGCATGCGAAGATCCCGCCTGCGCTGCATTCTTTCACACAGAGGCGGCTGGAGATGCTGGCGGAGCGGCTGGAGAGCGGTCTTCTTCAAGTCCTTTCCAAGTCCAGACGTCCAGTCAGCAGGGCTGGACAGCCTCGCTGGGCTCTGCGCAGCTCCGCGCTTCTCAGAGCATGTCCGCTCTGCACAGCTCTAGAAGACTCGAGCTCTCGTCAAATCGAGAAACTGAGGGGGGGGTGGGGGGCCATGCAGGACATGCGCATGCCGTGAGCTACGCCGTAGCCTTTCCACGAAGGCGAGTGCTCCTCTGCAACGGCCGGCGGCCGGCCTTGCCGCTCCCAGCGCAGTCTTTTCGTCGCCGAGGTCCTTTGTTGGGCGCCGGATGCTCCATACTCCGCATTCACTCCGCACTGCACGATGATTCTCATGCGAGCTTTCTGGTGTGGTGGTCGCTTTCGCCTCCAACGATTTGCGGTGGTGGTGCAGGGCAAGCACGTGTGAGCTGACATAGCCAAGGAGCGCCTCAGCTTGCTCTAGTTACTCTAGTTGGTGTTGTCACGAAAGCTACTTCCCTTGTAGCTCTAAAGAATTTAAAATCTCCGCCTCACAACAGTCCCCTCTCTAGCGAGAGTTTACGAGGTATCTGGTGGATTCGATGGATTCTGGGACCTTGTGATCTTGTGGTTGAGATAAATCAGGCATTTCTGGCCGAGTTGGGTTGATTTGTCAAGGATTCCACCGCGGTCTTTGATTTAGGTGGACCCCTCTCCCATAGGACCTCCGCCTGAGGACCTTCACAGCTGCTCCTATTCTCGTTGCGTTATATAATTGCTGCCGTCGCTGGTGGATGCAGAGTAGAGCTCCGGAATGTTTCCACGTGGCGTGGCCCTCACATTGCCGCAAAACTCACATTCGCTCTGACACTCCGCTTGAGTTCAGGTTCCCCGCGACTCCGAGCTGTCCGCGGTTGACCTGCTCACCTCGCTATGGCTGAGTCAATTGGTTTCAAGTTTCTTTTGGGTTTCGAGTTTGAGTTCTGGCGGAGCACCAGGTCAGCTGATAAAACTTACTCTGCCCGGCCGAGCTGGGACCTGCAGAGCATGCAGAGCACGCAGAGCACGCAGGAAGCCGTTCTTGGATACAGGACCTGTGGCAGGACCTGTTTTTGACGGTATGAGGAGCTGTGGAGTTGGAAAAGGCAGGCTTCTGAGCCCTAACCTCCCCGGTCGGGCCCAGGACTCAGGCTGCCTTTTCCTTGGATTGGATTTTCAACACAGTTTCAAAATCATCCATTTTATGTCTCCGCGTGCCATCCCCGGCCTCATCTTAGGCGCTGATGCAGCACAGGAGGCATGATGTTCACACTTGTTGTGGCACCCTGCATTGCTCCGGTTGTGGGGCTGAGCCGTTGCCCTCGGGAGTATAATTCAGGCCCCAACTCGTTTCCGTCTTGCAGGAAGGTTTGCCCCTTGATCGGTTGCTGTCCCGATGCGAGGCTGCTATGAATGTGTCCGCAGAAATGCCCCTCATGCGAGACCTTGCTCAACGTAGTGTGCATACCTTGTGCCGTGAAGGCAAGGCATTCCTCACCATGGTAAATGATACCACTTGCATTTCCCTTCGTGAGTTTGAGCGACTGGCTGGTGCTCCGTGATGCTCCTTGCCAGTGATGTGACGCCACGTGGCAAAAGTTTGCGTCGAGCGGGAGTGCATGCGAGATAAGCATCATCGAGTTGCACTTTAACTATAAGCTCAGTATAGGCTCACATCGTATAGCAACCGACCTGGTGAGTTGCGCGTGCAAACCAGCACTTACATGTGGAGACGCTCCCATCCGCAGCCATTTGGTGGAAATGATGTCAGGATAGGACAACTATGGTCCAGCACAAAGGTCTCCCTCAGATCCTAGACACTTCAGGCTTTTCTGTTTTGTCATGTTAGGCGACACATTTGATGCAGTTGGGCTAGGTGTCATGGCCCTGTTTTCCTTCTTGGCACTGCCCCTATCCTACTCGCAACGCTTGCTGTGTGGTCTTGTTTCTATCAACATCTATCGTTTGTATAGCGGTTGCTGTGTCGCATTGCACCTATCCTATTTGCAGGCCTGCTGTGTGGCATTGCCGCTATCCTATTTGCAGCGCTTGCTGTGTGGCATTGCCCCTATCCTATTTGCAGCGCTTGCTGTGTGGCATTGCCCCTATCCTATTTGCAGCGCTTGCTGTGTGGCATTGCCCCTATCCTATTTGCAGCGCTTGCTGTGTGGCATTGCCCCTATCCTATTTGCAGCGCTTGCTGTGTGGCATTGCCCCTATCCGAGTAGCGCTTGCTGTGTGGCATTGCCCCTGTCCTATGTACAGCGCTTGCTGTGTGGCATTGCCCCTATCCTATTTGCAGCGCTTGCTGTGTGGCATTGCCCCTATCCGACCCTATCCTATTTGTAGCGCTTGCTGTGTGGCAATTGTCCTATGTACAGCGCTTGCTGTGTGGCATTGCCCCTATCCTATTTGCAGCGGTTGTTGTGTGGCATTGCCCCTTTCTTATTTGCAGCGCTTGCTGTGTGGCATTGCCCCTATCCTATTTGCAGCGCTTGCTGTGTGGCATTGCCCCTATCCTATTTGCAGCGCTTGCTGCGTGGCATTGCCCCTGTCCTATTTGCAGCGCTTGCTGCGTGGCATTGCCCCTATCCTATTTGCAGCGCTTGCTGTGTGGCATCGACCCTATCCTATTTGCAGCGCTTGCTGTGTGGCATTGCCCCTATCCAATTTGCAGCGCTAGCCGTGTGGCATTGCCCCTATCCTATTTGCAGCGCTTGCTGTGTGGCATGGCCCCTATCCTATTTGCAGCGCTTGCTGTGTGGCATTGCCGCAATGCATTGCCCTTATCCTATTTGCAGCGCTTGCTGTATCCTAATTGCAGCGCTTGCTGTGTGGCATTGCCCCTATCCTATTTGCAGCGGTTGCTGCGTGGCATTGCCCCTGTCCTATTTGCAGCGCTTGCTTTGTGACATTTCCCCTATCCTATTTGCAGCGATTGCTGTGTGGCATTGCCCCTGTCCTATTTGCAGCGCTTGCTGTGTGGTCTTGCTTCTATCTGACTTACAGCGGTTGCTGTGTGGCATTGCCCCTATCCTATTTGCAGCGCTTGCTGTGTAGCATTGCGCTTATCCTATTTGCAGCGCTTGCTGTGTGGCATTGCCGCTATCCTATTTGCAGCGCTTGCTGTGCGGCATTGCCGCTATCCTATTTGCAGCGCTTGCTGTGCGGCATTGCCCCTATCCTATTTGCAGCGCTTGCTGTGTGGCATTGCCCCTATCCTATTTGCAGCGCTTGCTGTGTGGCATTGCCCCTATCCTATTTGCAGCGCTTGCTGTGTGTCCTATTTGCAGCGCTTGCTGTGTGGCATTGCCGCTATCCTATCCTATTTGCAGCGCTTGCTTTGTGGCATTGCCCCTATCCTATTTGCAGCGCTTGCTGTGAAGTCTGGCTTCTATCTTATGTACAGGGGCTGCTGCGTGGCATTGCCCCTATCCTATTTGCAGCGCTTGCTGTGTGGTCTCGATTCTGTCTTAAGTACAGTGGTTGCTGTGTGTCATTGCCCCTATTTGCAGCGCTTGCTGTGTGGTCTTGCTTCTATCTGACTTACAGCGGTTGCTGTGTGGCATTGCCCCTATCCTATTCGCAGCGCTTGCTGTGTGGTCTTGCTTCTATCTTATGCACAGCGGTTGCTGTGTGGCATCGCCCCTATTTGCAGCGCTTGCTGTGTGGTCTTGCTTCTATCTGACTTACAGCGGTTGCTGTGTGGCATTGCCCCTATCCTATTCGCAGCGCTTGCTGTGTGGTCTGGCTTCTATCTTATGTACAGCGGCTGCTGTGTGGCATTGCCCCTCTCCTTCTTGCAGCGCTTGCTGTGTGGTCTTGATTCTATCTTAAGTACAGTGGTTGCTGTGTGACATTGCCCCTATCCTGCCTGCAGCGCTGGCTGTGTGACACCTGTGTGGTCTTGCTTCTATCTCATGTACAGCGGTTGCTGTGTGGCATTGCCCCTATCAGCTGTATGGTTTTGCTTCTATCTTCTGTACAGCGGTTGCTGTGTGGCATTGCCCCTATCCTATTTGCAGCGCTTGCTGTGGGGTCTTGACTCTATCTCAGGTACAGTGGTTGCTGTGTGGCATTGCCCTTATCCTGTTTGCAGCGCTGGCTGTGACAGCTGTGTGGTCTTGCCGCTATCTTATGCACGGCGGTTGTGTGGCATTGCCCCTATCCTATTTGCAGCGCTTGCTGTGTAGTTTTGCTTCTTAACACAGCGGTTGCTGTGTGGCATTGCCCCTACCTATTTGCAGCGCTTGCTGTGAGGTCTCGCTTCTATCTTTTGTATAGCGTTTGCCGTGTGGCGTTGCCCCTATCCTTTTTGCAGCGCTTGCTGCAGGTTCAGTTCGATCTATCTTATGTACAGTAGTTGCTGTGCTTACAGGGCGTGGATAAGGGAAAGGATGCAGGCTTAACTAGTGGCCTCGGTGATGTGCCTGCTTCGCAGGCACTGCGGCAGGAGAGGTGCGATCAGGTTGAGACTCGGACCCATCGAAAGTTTGCGCAGCACTGCTTCGTCGCCTTAACACGGACTTCACTGCCTCAAAGAGTCTTCGTGAGACGGGAAGTGGCTTCCCCCACATCCAAGGAACAAGGAATGCCACTGTCGGAGCCCCGTGCAGATGGCTGTTAGGAGAGAGCCTCTATATACTGCTCTGCTGTCTGCTCGCGGAGATGCCGAGGTGCACTTTGCTCCTGGACATCAGTGTCACCTGGCCCTGAAAGCACTCTGAGAGTTTTCCGGGATTCGGTCATGAAGCGCGACAGAGTCAGTCCTCCTTTCTTAGCCTCAGCCTTCGACTTAGGTCAAGGACGTGGCAGCACGTCTCTTGTCTTCCAAAATCGGTCGGACAGGGGAGATGGGTAACGGTATAAAGGGTGACGCAAAGAGGTGGAGAACTGAGGTGGAGAGTGGGGGCAAAGGGCACCGAAGTGTCCTGAAGTCCGGAAGAAGACCGAAGAGGAGAAGATGAAGAAACGTTGATGTTCTCAGGGGCTGTGCATGCGCTTTGACTTCGCGACGGGCGACGTCTTCAAGCCTAACTCCAAGTCGTCCGGAACCCGGGCATTCTTCAGTTGATAGAGCTTGGGCCATATCCGCATGTCGTGAAGCAGGGGCCTCACTACTGGATACTTGTTCAAGGCTCGCCTCCGTCTTCAGCGCACGGCCCCAGCTTGGTCCCTGCCAGGAACGATGAACCTCATGATGGGAAGCCGCCATATCATGCCCCGCAGCAGCAGAAGCAGCTCACGGTTCGATTGAACTCGCTAATCGTTGCACCTTTCTTACAGGCTTCGGCGTGTGGTTGATCAAACTGAAACGGGGGATCTCGATTCGAGCTTCGCGCTCCGCTGGCGGTTGATAATCGAGCACTTCTCGATTTGCTCTCGTCTCTTGGGCCTCCGGTGGCAAAGCCTCGTGAACCCGAGCCCCCCATGCAGCAGCGTACCGAGACCGAGACCGACCCTGAAACTTTGCAGTCGCAGGCTCCGAACAGGTGCAACACCCTGAAGCCCAAAGCTTTCATTTAAATCGGAGCCTGAGGCTCTTCAGCGCTGGCCCGGTGAACCCTCTGATCCCAGAGCATGTCGCACAGGACCCGGGTTTAGGGCTGCTAGGGTTGAGGGTACCCCTTGTGGTTCCAGTTCGGCGTCTGTTCGGGTGGATGATGCCGAAGCAGCTCATCTTCAGGCATGCCTTGGTAGAAGTGCTCGAAATCGAAGCTGCTTCTCAGGATTTCGGCGCGACGCTGCATGCGGCGACGCCCTGCGAGGTGGGTTGTGGTGGTCTGCTCTCTGAATCGCTTTATGCTTGCGCTCTCCTGGTGTCGAGGCATATCGCGTCGGCCTCTACGACATTCTTGAGGCCACGCATTGCGTCCGAGCGTGCCTCGCCGCGAAGCCGCGAAGCGGCGAAGAATTCTCTCCTCATCTCCGGCTCCTGTCGACTCGTGGTCGCGACTCGTGACTCGTGTCCGTTTGTGGACGAAGTGGTACAAGCACTTCGAGAAGTTGCTCGAGGAGGTCCAGGCCAGGGCCGGCCAGGGCCGAAAGCTGCGAGGCTGGTGCGCTGAGCTCTCTCTTTCTGTGTCCAGGTGAAGGTGCGACTGAAGCTACAGGGAGCCCGCTCCATACAGACCATGAAGCTCAAGAAATCCCGTCGCCTGGCCTGAATGTGAGTCCAGTCTCAGATGNCTTTCTGTGTCCAGGTGAAGGTGCGACTGAAGCTACAGGGAGCCCGCTCCATACAGACCATGAAGCTCAAGAAATCCCGTCGCCTGGCCTGAATGTGAGTCCAGTCTCAGATGTGAGATCAGTGAGATGTACTTCTCTGTAGGCATGCAAGCCCTGCTCGCAAGGAACGGAGGTAAGCCTGAATCCACTGAAGAAGGAGGAGGAAGGCCTGGCGGCGGCACCGCTTTATCTTAAGTTTCAAACGGTTTCTGACCAGTTTGTCTGTGAAGTGTCATAGCGAGTGTTGACCTGACGTTGAACCCTTCGGGGAGCAACGATCGACAGCACCCTGACACTCTCTCACAGAAGGCTGCGGTCAGGAAGCTATGGAAACATTAAAGCGGTGCTGCTTGCATGGTAGTGTGTAACACAAGAATGCTGAGCGCGAGATCAAATCTGTCGCTGTATATATGAAATCTGAAGATTCTCGGCTTAAGGGTAGGTCATGGTGAAGTTTTGGCATGCTCTAGCCGTTCAGCTTCTGGCCGTCTCCTTGCGGGAGCTGAAATCTCCGACCCCTCCCATCATCGCTGAACCTTTGTCCCTGGAGTGCTCTTGTAAGTGTCCCGAGATTCCATCCGAAAGCAAGCCGGTCTGGGCAGTTATTGGTCTGAGCGTATTTGGTACACTGACCGTAACAGGGCTGACTGCTCTCGGCTTCCTGAAACTTCTTCGTGCTGAAGGCTTGAATGGCAAGGGACGTGAAATTGAGTCTCCAAGGCAACGGCGACGTGGAGGAGGCATATTATCAGGGCCTGAGGGCCGGTCATCGGGTTCTTCTGTGGTACAATGACGACAACGTGTGGCATGACAATCTGATAGGCCTTGTTCTAGGGGGAGAAGAAGTAGTCTTGTTTACCCCGGACGACGACCTGTACATCGAGAAGATCGGGTGTCGTGGTCATGAAGGCCCTGTGCGTCTCCGAGGACTTGGGCCGCGTTTGGGATATCCCAGGGGGCTTCATGGGAGGATCTATCGTTTTAGAAATGCCATCGATGATGATGTGATCAAACGAGTGATCCGAGACTCAATTAATTTGGTGGAAACCGAAACGGGGGCTGCAGCTCCCATTCCGATGTATGTGGTGGACTCATCTGGAAATGAGAAAACTCTGGATGAATTTTTCGGTGGGAGATTTGTGCATCGCAGACTTCGTCCCTTGAGTGCCCCGACCGTAGGGGCGGGCACCTCGATCAAGGCTAGTGTGACTGCACCGGTCCCAAAGAATGCCTTTGTGGTAAAGCCTGCTTCTCAGGATCATGTCTGGCTCGCCGCTGAGCCTCTTGGCGGCCTACAACTGGGCCAGGAGGTGAGCCTGAATGCTGAGAGTGACGTGCAGATTGGAGATCACACTGCCATGACACATCGGAGTGGGGAGTGGGTTAAAGTAGAAATGGTCAGGATCGAAGAGGCCAGTGCTTACGCCGAGAAGAGGAGATCTCTCTTCAAGACCGTCAGTTTTGCGGAGACCAGTGAGGGTCTTCTCGAGCGGTTGCAGCCCCCTGAGAAGACTAAGGATGCTCCTCCAGAAGGTGGTGAGGACAATGAGGTTCGGACTTTGTGGGTTGATACGGATGAGCAGGGGGAGCGGTTCAAGAGGTGGCGCGACGTCTGCCAAGAATCGTATACCCCCTCCTACGAGCAGAAACCATTGGACGGGCCTCTCACAGCCTTGCACACCATGAAGCACATGGAGAGACATGGAGGTGATCCCCGACTTTGGCTCGCCACCTGGATGCGGGCAAAACACATCGAACCCAACGACCGTATTTCTCACGAGCTTAAGGTTTTGACTGACTGCCTGTACTTTGCAGGTTGTTTTGACCAGATCAACGCTCCTGCTTTGATTTGCATGGAAGTTGTGTGTCGCAGGATTCAGGCAATTGCAGATGCATATTCGAATCCTTCGAAGCCTTCTTGGGAGAACGCTCGGGTGTTCTCAGGTCAGGGCACCGCGGAGGACATTATCTCGCCTGTCTTCCGGACGTACGCCCTGAAGAAAAACAAGGATGAATTGGAACTGCTTCAGGCTCGAATCAAGGTTCGTGAATTGAGAGGAGGGCCTGCTGCGAGTGGCGAAGACGTGGATGAGTCGAATGGTCCCGGCGGTCCGAAGCCTCCGAAAGGGGGGCGAAAGGGCGGGGGCCGCGGCAATGCCGCGTGAGCCCTCAGGGGGTGATGCTGATCCGCCGGTGCCACCCCCTGGTCATAGCAATGGCGGAGTGGGCGAGGGTGCTCATGGTGGGCGTCATTGGCCGAGTTGTAAAGCTCGTGAGCTTTTCCCTTTGCCTTCGTTTGAGAAACCTGCAAGAAAGCTTGAGGGCTGCCGAAGTGTGAGACAGAGGCGGTCTCGAATTCGTAGAATGGTCGACGACATGAATGATGCAGTGTCGTCGCTTAATTGGTTGGCTGGTCGGCAGCATCCACCGCACCCGCCCAATTGCCACTATCATCCTCCTGAAGCTCCTTCTCCCAAAGAAAGGTCTAAGATTCCAGTTTTTCGAGGTTGCTTTCGGTGCTTTCTAGTATACGCTCGAGTATGCCAGAGTAGCCTGCCTGGCGCACCGTCCTCGGCTAGTTGTTGATGGTGTTTTCGTGTCACGCAAGATCAAGGCCTCAGACCCGTGGAGCCATGTGGCAGGTGACAAGGACAGGGCCATGGGCATGGACTTTGTCGCCCAGGCACCTAGGGCCTAGGGATCCCGGAGACATGTGACGCACNTGTGGCAGGTGACAAGGACAGGGCCATGGGCATGGACTTTGTCGCCCAGGCACCTAGGGCCTAGGGATCCCGGAGACATGTGACGCACAGCCGCATCAGGTTCCAGGTTAAGTTTGCTGTGTTGGGTTCTCCGAACTCCCACACATAAATGCGTCTCTGCATGCAGCTGAGCTGGAAAAGTTCACAAGGTCACTGATAGAGACGTACAGTAGACCGGCATTTGTGCTAGATATAGTCATGGTCATATACGGCAAAGCACTTGTCTATCGTAGCAGTCATAATAAATGTGACAAAATATGTCAGCCAGAGCAGCGTTTTGTGATAGTAACTGTAAGGCTGCTGCTATGAATACGTTAGTGAGCGTGATGACAGTAATAGCAGCAATGATCGCGAAAACAGTGAGAGCAGGCAATCGTAAAACAGAGACAGCATACCGCAAGAAGACTTTCACGGTAAATGATTGCGCCCATAAGTTCGTGCTATATGGATTTAGTATCATGTTATAATATGTGTATGTTACATGTATATGTTTTATTTATACTATATATACGCATACAGACATATGTTTGTACATGTATATATATATATATATATATATATATATATAGACACACACACACATATATAAATATATGCATACACACAGACATGTTTCAACTTTGTCGGCAAACTTTGCCTTTGATATCGATGTCGCCGAACGGATCCGGCAACATGAGAATCGCCACATAAATTCGGTGAGATGATCTTTGACGCAGGAATCCGATAACGATGACAAGACACCCGTGGGTGCGCAACACCGGGCAAGCGCAGAGCCGGAAGCGTGTAGGGTTCCAGGCCGCAGCATGATCATCCTTGGCCAAAGGCCAGCATCTTGAGCGTTTCGACGAAGCAGAAATCATGAGGCGCTCTTGGTTTCGTTTGAAGGACCCTTCCGATTCTGCAAAACCAAAACCACCCACAAAGCAAATCTCGCGAGCAGTGACACGGCGTCCCGCGCCCTGACCGGCAAACCCCCCGCACAGCACGAGCGCCGCACTCCTATCCTGACCCCTGCATGGTGCATAGAACCCCTCTGTATCGCGAACCCCATCAGTGAGGAAGACCCCTCGTCGCAGCCCCACGCGACGCCACCACTTTACCCCCCCTGCCCCGGCCGCGCTCTATACCCCGTATCGCGACCTATCGCAACCCTCACGGCAGAGAGCCCCCTGTGAACCTCTCGCACCGCGCCCCGGCTTCGCGACCCGCATCGGCGCGACCCGCACCGGTGGAACCCCTGCCGCACCGCGTATATCGCGACCCTCACCGCGCCGAACCCCGCCAATCGCGACCAGCACCGGTAACACCCCGTATCCATCGGTGGAGCCTCGGGCCGTAACCCCCACCGACGACCGCCATAAGCCCCCGCGCCGCACCCGTGTCGCGACCCCCACAGCATTGTTGCGACCACAGTGGAACCACCTCCTCCGCACATAAACCCACGGTAAAACCTCCCGACGCACCTCGCATCACGATCCCCACCGGTGCAACCTCCGGCGCCGCACCCTGTGCCGCGACCCCCATGCACCGGTGGAACCCCGCGTGCCGCATCCCGTATCGCGAACCCCAGCTGGGCACCGCTGGAACACCTCCGATCCCGCCCCGCTTCGGTATATAAATATAAATAAATATATATATATATATATATATTGATGATGGTAATCAGAGGGTTGGAAGGCAGCTTCGTAGTTCGGCTCTGGGGTGTCCATGGCTTCGGGTGAGCGCTGTGTGATAGAAAAAAGCTGTGGTCGTTTGACTTGCTTCGTTCCGGTGCTAAAGTGTACAGCATGCACCTGAAGTCTTATGCTGTTGCTGTGTTGACGTGTTCCTGGCACTATGCCATCTTCACGAACTCTACACTCAAGGGGCTTCCCTTCGTAGCCTCCCCCTGGAAACGTGCAGCAGACAAAAACTGTGGTTTGAGCTTTACACCTCAGCATCTGCCGCA
>BGNK01006717.1:6169-24013 GCA_003297005.1 Symbiodinium sp. clade A Y106 | reverse complement strand
TGTGCTGTTGCAACTTTCCATGCATCGCCTTTGCAGTTCAGTGTTCGAGCTGAGCACCAAAAATTTTCTTGCCCGCCCGCCACTCCCCGTGTGCAGCTCTGGCTTTGCCGCCATTGAGCTCCTTCTGCATGTGGCAAAGCTTTTCTTTCCACCCGCCGCTCCCTTTTGCTGCTCTGGCCCTGCGTGCCATCGAGCCTGTCAGTGGTTCTCCTGAGAGCCTTCATTCTGTTGTGCACTCTTGCTGCCTTTGCGCGTCGAGCTCTCCCGTGAGCTCCGTGCACTGCAATCTTCCTTCAACCTTGTGTCTGCCGCCCTTGCGCGTTGAGCTCTCTTATGAGCTCCGTGCACTAGCCTCCACTTTACGTGCTTCGCTGGCGTGGCCTGCCAGCTCTGGTGCTTTACACTGCTGCCTGTGTCGAGCTCTCCCTGAGCNTGAGCTCTTCCTTGGTGCCCGCCCGGGCTCCGCCTGGCGTGTAGCAGTGGCTGTAGCTTGTGCCGGCGTGCTGTGCTGCCAGCCGCCTTTGCTTAGGAGTAGCCGTGCCTGGTGCGCGTGCTGTCGCCGCCAGTGCTTGCTCCTCTACTGTAGTCTGTGCCTGGCTCTTCAGGCTGCATAGTCCGGTAGTTCGTGGCTGGCGTACTTACTACTGTTCCCGCCCTCCTCACCCACGCCCCCGAAGAAGGGGGCGGTCGCGCGAAAAGTGAGTGAACCTTTGCTTGAGTGCTTGCATTTGATATCCTTGCAATATGTGACTTGTGTTTTATTTGGGAATCATTTGCAAACATGTTATTCGGGCTTTCATTTGCCTGAGTTTGAAAATCCGTTTACGAAAAGAGAACCCAGAAGGCAATGCGATAGTATGTCTGGTTCATGCAATGCTTGATCTTTCAGACTGCATCGTGTGGTTCGAGAGAGTGTGCTCCTCGAGTAACGTGGCGGATGAACCTTCCCGCGGTGTGCTCTGCTCTGTATGGGCCGAGAGAAAGAAATGCAATCCCGCTGAGATCTTCTCGAGTGCACTTGCTTGATGGCTCCTCTCTCCTAGAACATGGGGTGTGAAGGACAGAGTTCGCCAATGGGCATGCTTACCTGTTCGCTTGAACCCCACGCATTCCTAGGAAAAGAGAGTGAGCGCTTTCCGTTCTGCAAATAACATTTGAATGTTATCAGAATATTTCATTATACTTTGAAATATTCGCGCTGAGGAATCATATCCTCTTAAATTATATTACATGTTCAACTTGAACACATATGAAGGTTGCGAAAACTTTTGTTGTTCACTAAAGTTTTCGCGAGAAACGAAAGCGAAGAAATAAGATGGACGTCAAGCGAGCTTGATAAGTCCTTATTTCTGAGCTGAGAGAATTTCATGTTTGTTTTATTTTATGAAAAATTTCTAGTTGGCTGCTTTCGAGAAAGATGATGCTTGACACCGCGTTGTCACGCAACACATGTGATTTCATTCTACATTTGATTGAGTGAGAATCAATAACTCGACCGAAGTCTCGATGCTCGAAAGGTAGTGTCAGAGAAATTTTTCGTCCCACCCACCCATGACGGGGTGTGAAGGACAGAGTTCGCCAATGGGCATGCTTACCTGTTCGCTTGAACCCCACGCATTCCTAGGAAAAGAGAGTGAGCGCTTTCCGTTCTGCAAATAACATTTGAATGCTATCAGAATATTTCATAAATTATACTTTGAAATATTCGCGCTGAGGAATCATATCCTCTTAAATTATATTACATGTTCAACTTGACCACATATGAAGGTTGCGAAAACATTTGTTGTTCACTAAAGTTTTCGCGAGAAACGAAAGCGAAGAAATAAAGACTTTGTCTTTGCCTCCTTGCCACACACTGACATGCAGGCCAAGCGAGCTCGAGCTGACCGAGACATCAACTTCGCACCTTGGCGAGGTGGAGGCCGCCACTTTGCATTAATTGCCAGCCTCCGTGTCGACACTCGGTTGGCACCCACCGGCGCTGCAGCCACCCAGCGACCACTGCCCTTTTCGAGGCAACTGCTTCGTGAAGCCATCAAGCGTAAGGACCCGGTGCTTGACCAATTGGCACAAGCAGTCCATCTTGAGCTCAGCGATGCCAGGCCCACCGACCCCGAGGAAGTCAACACCATCCTTCTGAGGCGCTGTGCTGCCTTCTTTCCGTTGCAGCCGTGCTTGCCACAGCTGCGGCCGGGACAAAGCCTAGAGGTTAGATGCACCGTAAGCTCCATGTGGGTTGCCTATCGGCAGTTTCAATTGGCTAAAACCTGGAACCCTGCTTTAACCCGGCTGCAAAATACCTGGCAATCCTTCGGGCGCACGCGCGATTCCAAAGAGCGCACCGCGAGCTGCGCAAACGCGGCCTTGCAAAGCGCAAAGCTGCCATCCTAGAGGAGCTTGAGGCAGCAGAGGCAGCGGCCAAAGTAGGAGACATGCATAAACTGTATTTCCACGTCCGGAAGCTTTTCCCCAAAGGCCCCCGTGAACGCATACACATCAGAACCTCAGATGGTAAACTCCTCTCCCCCCAGGCCGAACACGAAGCTATCCTTAAGCATTTTACTGCGGTGTTTTGCCGTGATGCCGCACACCTGCAGACAGCCTGCTACCTCACGCAACCGTGCCCATTTAAAGGCGCTACAGATGCAAAGAGGCGGCCGGGCCATTCCCCCAGGGTCGGCCCCACCCGAACTTTGGAAGCACCTCGCCTCAACCCTGGCCCCAATCGTCCTCCCCATCATAAACCACCGCCTTAGTGCTGGACCGTTGACGCTCCCTAACTTTTGGACTGATTGCTGGCTTATGCCCCTCCCCAAGCCCACCAAACCTCCCAATTGCGCCCCCAACCTCAGGCCGATTGCCCTACAGGACCCGCTAGGAAAATGCATCGCCCGAGCTTTCAAGGCACGCATTCAGGCTGAAATCCTGGGCCGAAACCCCGCAGTTTGCATATCTCCCCTCCCGCAGCACCGCCTGTGCGATCAGCCGAGCAGCTCGTTTTTGTGCACATATACGTAACAAAATCTGCAGCGCACGCATCGAAGTTCGCGACAGGAAGGCTGGTAAGACCCGTGCCCCCGTCTCGGGGGGCGCCCTGCTGAGCCTAGACATGAGCAAGGCGTTCGACTTGGTACCCCATGCGTACTTAGCTCGAGCCCTCCGGTACCTGGGAATCGCCGAAAACACCATCCATATAGTACTCGCCTTGCATCGTACCCAGTACCATGTCACACATAAAGGACATTCTGGCTGCATATCCCTACGTAACGGCATACGCCAGGGATGTACCTTGTCGCCGCTGCTATGGGTATGCGTATCACATTTCCTGTTGCATCAACTCTCGGAACTCGGAACGCCGGAACGCCTTGCCAAGTTCTCGCACCTTGGCCCGCCGGAGCCCTGGATTTCACAAGCCATCACCGCTTTCGCTGATGACTTCTTAGCATCCTTTGACCTCAACAATCAGCAGGACCTCACCAACATGTGTACCCGCATAGGTTGCTTGTTTGCGGTCTTAGGCGAAGCTAAGATGCAGGTGAATCCGGACAACTGCTTATTCGTTCGTCAGGCAGTGCACTTGCTAGGTGGGTGAAGGCGCGCACCTTTAAGCGCAGAGACCAAAAGCTCATCAGGCTCGGGACCCCTTTTCAGCCCATTGACATAGGACTTGCCACCCGCATACCTTACCTCGGTACCATCATGTCCTTTGATGCCTTCGAGACCCAAACGGCAGACCTCCGCATACAACAAGCCAAAGCAGCCGTAGCCAGGCTCAGCCGTGTTCTTTTCAAGAAACAAGGTCTTGGCCTCCAACACCGCCTACGTGTGTATCGCACCTGCATACGCAGCTCCATCAGCTACGGACTAGCCGTGATAGGGACTTCCCCTCAGGCCCTTAAGAGGCTCGCCAGCTTGGAGGCCAAGCACGTGCGGTGCATCAGTGGCAATCCACGAAAAGAGGACGGCGAGTCGGCAGAGGTCATTTTCCAAAGGCTTCATTACACTAGCATATCTGAGTTTCTTGTTGATGCTTCCAAACGCCGACTCGTTACGTTGGTGGCCTGCCGTGACACCTATCCTGGTCTTGCAGAAGACATTCAGTGGCAGAAGACTGTGCACCATTCCTACCTCAACCCCGTGCAGACCATTCCATCCCAAAAGCCTGTCCACCCCGAACAGCGCAGCTTTCAGTGCCCACAGTGTCCGAGGACTTTTGACAGCTTGCATGCGATGCGCACACACTGTGCACGCACACACAAAATTATTTTTGTCAGGCCAGACTTGCAGCAGGGCACAGCAAGACAAGAAGTTGACATCGCGCAGCACAGTCTACACGGGCTTCCCACTTGCAGGCACCGCGGGTTCGCCTTTCGTAAATGGAGCGGCTTCAAGGGTCATATCTTGTCAGCTTGTCCCGTGCTGCGTGCCCAGACGGTTGTACCAGCTGCACTCACCACAGAGGATTCAGCACTTGCCGAAACGGTGCCAGGGTCTGCTGAGCAGTCCGCTGCGGGACCCGCACCCAACACGGTATTAAACACCCCTGCCTCTATGTCCCCCAAGCCTCCCCAAGACGAAGCTCCTAACGAGATCCCTGAAAACCCCTCCCCGATGCAGATGTCCACTCTTGAGCGAGGACCTGATACTACGACCGCAACCGATTTTACGACTCCCGAGCCTCCCCAACCTGAACCCCCTGCTCTTCCACTCAGTCGCCAAGCTGAGGTCCTTCAGACTTGTCAAACAGGCTGGGTAGACTTTGCAGAGTCCTGCGGTGAGCAGCTAAAATACTACTGCGTCATTTGCGGCCAGTGGTGCGCCCCCGCGGCCGGCGGCCTCAAATCTCACATGCGCAGATCCCACCCCACACAGTGGACGATGGATAAAGATATCATAAATGAGTTGAAACTGCACCATCGGCTCAAGTACAGAGGGGTCTGCAAAGCTTGTGGGTTCCAGCCAACCGGTGCGCAGAAAGGCGCGCTCCACACACCGAAGTGCGTAGCATATTACCAAGCCTGCTTGCAGCGCAAGCTAAGTTCAGACCCACCCGGCCACAGGACCACGCATGGCGACGTCGGGGCAACAGGAAGTCCTCGAACTGTTCGGGAAGCACCTCCCCTCCGTGGCAGCCCAGGTGACGACGCAAGAGGAGAAGCGTCTGGAGGACAACCGCCCCCGCAAGTGGCCCAAGCCCGAAGGCAAAGGCGGCAAGCCGGCCTCCCGCACGACCAAAAGCAACCGCGGCTGCAGCAACAACTGGAGCCACTGGGACAGCAACGACCAGGCCAAGCTGACGGACCAAGTGTCGGGGGAGGACGTTCGCAACCTCCTTGCGCTAGTGACGCGCCTGAGTCTCCGCCAAGAGGACGACTTAGCAGCCACCCGCGCAGACAACGCCTTCCTCTTCTACCTGGAGACGAGGACGACCGGGACTTACCGCCCGATCCCGTCATTCGCGGGCAACTTCTACGCCATCCCCAGCAGTGGCAGAAGATCCGGGACGAGACGCCGGAGCGCGTGTCCCTCTCCCTCCGGACAACCCTGCTCCTTGCCTACATGACCGAGTTGCACGAGAGGCTTCGCCACGCCGTGGAGCCGGACAACAAGGAGTCTTCCCTGAAGGAAGGCTGGCTCCAGGAGGCAGGCACGAGCCCGCCCTGTTGGACGTACTCCAAATGGGACCCGGAACGGAAGGAGGCGATCATCGACACGAGCCGCACCCCCATCACCACGCTCAGGTTCTGGACAGCGTTGCACGGCTCGGGAAGCTCCTGAGCAACTCCAGCTTGGTCCACAAGTTCAGGGCCACGCGCCCGCTGGCGGAGACCTACGACTCCAACATCCTCACATTCCTGATGACGGTGGCCACCAGGGGACAGGAAGCCGACCAGCTGTTTGCAACGATGCTCCTCCTCACCGACTGCAACGCGACCCGTCTGATGTGCACCCGCATCGCCAAGGAGCGCCAGCGCCGCCAGCCATTGGCGCAGGTGCTGTCGCAAGAGGCCCAGACGCTTCTTCGCAGCCTCCGGGCAGACCCTCGAGCGCGCAGCAGGAGCAGGAGAAGATGGAGGATTGAGGCCCCACCCAGTTTTCCTTAAGAACCCACACAACGTTTGCTACCTTAATGCCACCGTCACTGGATTGCTGTGGGCAGGCGACAGAAGCCGGACATCCATCTACGGTGCCTTCGCCCCGGCTTTTCGAAGCCTGCGCACTGGCACTGCTGGGCGCCCCATCTACGTGCCAGGCTTGCTCCCTTGGGCGAGCCTCCTTCATAATTGGGCCCACCTGGCACAGCAGCAGGATGCCTCTGAGTTCCTAGCATTCCTTCTGCGCAAGCTTTGCTCCGACGCTTTTGCCGGCACTTGGGCCGCCAGGCTCAATGATGGGGACGTCGTTGAGCGCAGAGACCGAGGTGCCATCCCTCCGCCGCTGCCCTTAACCGTGCCTGACCAGATCCAGAGTGTGTCACTTCAGCAACTGCTTAATGACTGGCACGCGCAGGAAGCCACTTTTGCGCTGAGCAAGGCACCGCAGTTTCTCTTTCTCCAGCTCAAGCGCTGCAGACAGGTAGGCTCTGAGGTTTGCAAGCTGCATACACCAGTCACGCTGAGCCCTGCTGCCAGGATCTGCGTACCGTGCTTCACTGGCGAGGCCTCACCCTGCCTGTGTCCTACAAGCTCTGCTTCGCTGTGGCACATGAGGGTGCCAGTGTCAACGCAGGTCACTACCGTTGTGCCCTGGCCATCGATGGTGACACGCCGGCCTTTTTGCTTAGTGACGACAGTGTCGGCAAAACCCCTTAAAACCACACAACGCCCTTGGCTTGAGACCAACTGCTACTTGGTATGTCTGCAACGGGTTTAGAAGTCTGCATTTTGCCGCTTCGCTCGCTGCGCAGACAAAAGCACGGGCCATCCCTACGCCTAGCAACGCTACTAAATCAGTTATTCTGCTCTAGGTGGTTGGCCGATGCTTTTGCTGAACAGTTTTGTGTTTGGCACGTGTAGGTTGCAGTCATAGTACCGTAATACTCGCGCCCGAATCCTATCCCGTTTTTCTTCGCCCTTCACCCTAAACCCAGTTGTCGCTGCATGCCTACACTCTCGACCGACTGCTCCAGTACAGAGTGCAGCAGCTGAGCTGCAAAGCTCTCGGGCCGTCTCGTGACGAGTGGCCAGTTGGACTCCGCTGTGAGCTGGCGCCTCAGGCATTACTGCAGTGTTTGTTGTAGCCCTCATGTTTCGCCATGCTTGCTACTCCGCTGCACTCGCTTGTGTGCGGGGGGGGCAAACCCACCGGAGTAGCTTGCCTTGAAAGCCACGCAGGTTGCCGTAGTTTTACTTGATACTCACGGGAGCTGCTCTGCTGCACTCACTTGTGTGTGGGGGGTAAACCCACCAGAGTAGCATACCGTTTGTCCCTTGTGCAAGTGAAGCCTGCCGTCTGCTGCAACCGGCGATACTTTGGGACATAGCCAGTTTCCGCTGCCGATTTTCGACTTTGCAGTTTTGGGCTTCGCCTGCGCAGTCTCTCAAGGAGTTCCGCTGCTTGCGACTGCCTGCAAGCAACTGCCTGCAAGCACCTGTGCACAGTGCCGCAGTGAGCTTAGACTGAGTCTTTTTGCACGTGAAGCAGTAGCTACGCCTTAGGCTGTACGTCGTTCTGCTCATAGTCATCGTTTTGTTGCTTTGCATACACTCACTGCTCGACTGCTTTGCAGTTCGCTGCGAGTCGAGCTTGAACTAATTTGTTTGTTTGTTGTGCGTAGGTTCCGTGCGGTGCTTGCTTCCCGAGCGCTGTCGCTGTAGCTTCCAGCCGGGCCACAACAGTTGGCTTGCCTACCAAAGCCCCCGCAAGGCAAAGACCTCTTTGCTGCGTAAGGAAAGGAAAAGTGAGTTTTTTGGGAAGCATCTCGGCCCGAGCTTCTTGTAGGTGAGTGGGCCGGGTAGATTGCAGGTGCTCATCACTACCCAGATTTTACGGGCGTTGGTGCTCTGAGACGTGTAGCTGCGTAGGTTTGCGTTCGCGACGTGTGTTGCGTTAGTGTGTGTGTGTGTGTGCTCTTCAAGCCCGTGTGCTGGGTACACTGTGTGTACCCTCTTCTGGAGAAACGAGAGCTCTGCTGAGTTCTATTTCTGTGAACCTCTTGCTTACTGGTTTTTCCACCGGGAAAAGAGTTGCAGAATTTTTGAGAAACTTTTGGGATGTGTTTTTCACTTTGAAGATTGTGCATGCTGCATGCTTGATTCAATATTTGATGCACGGCAGCCTCAGGGTCAAGTGGTGAGATTTCGAAGCTCAAAGGAGTTTCGGTAGTTCGTGGCCTTGGCCACGCTCGGCGTAGAGGGGGGTCGCATGGATGATGACACCCTCGAGCGATGCACGGCGAAGCTCCGTGAGGGGGGACTCTGGGGCGGAAACCTTTCAGCGGTTTCGGTCGACGATGCTGGGGATATCGCCAGACAACTGGTCGATGAACTAGGGCTTTGCGTCTTTGATGAGCTGGTTGACTGGCTGATTTTTCTTATAGGGCAAGCGCACCGGGACGAAGCACTGCAGAGGAGGGCTGACGGGGTTCACGGGGAGTCTTTGATCTGGATGCAGAACTCCATGCCTGCAGCTAACGCCGTGGACTCTGGACCCGAGCGGGGCAGAGTCTTGCTGCCCTCACCCTGCCTGAGAAGGGGCGCATGAGGAGGTCCAGAAAGAGGGCTTTCGAGGAGGCGACCGAGGGTGAGAGACAGCAGGCTGAGAAGCAGGAGAGGCTGGCTCTGGGTGCGAGGCTTTTGGTTCTCTTGAGGAGCTTCAGAGCGCCCAGTCTGGGGGACTTTTCGACTGATGTTGATCCTGTTCGTGCCGCTTGTGTTATTGCAGGGAGAATCAGGAACAGCAGCTTGAAGAGGTATCTGAGGTATATTGAGGAGCTGGTTTTCTGGATGTTGAGAGCCAGAATCCGAGAGCCGCCGTTCAGGGCGGCGGAGATCATAGACTATCTTTTCATGCTGTCTGAGAAGCCTTGCGGGCCGACGGTGCCGGGAGCTTTTCTGAAGTCGATGGCTTGGTTTGAACGTGTCTCTGGACTGGGGATAGAGCAGAGGATCACGGTGAAGCCTGTGCTTCTTTCGGCAAGGGACGTGATAGTGAAGGAGCTTAAGAGAAAAGGGGTCCCGATTTGTCGTGCCCCTCGACTCCCAGGTGCGATGATCGCATCGCTGGAGCGCCTCGTGTCGAACGAGGCGGAGGCGATGGGAATACGAGTGGGTGCCTGGTATCGGCTGATAAAGTGTTGGGGGACTCTTCGGTACGATGACATCCAGCACCTTTCGCCACAGGCTGTGAGGTTCTATGGGGGCAGGCTTTTGGCCATCCTTTACGAAACAAAGACCAGTGGACCCGAGAGGCGGCAGGTCGAGCTGCCGATTGCAATCACTGAGGATTCATGGATTTGCAATAGGGACTGGCTCAGTGTGGGATGGCGGCTGCTTCGCACCCACGCGGACTTTGAGAGGGATTTCTTGTTGCCGGCGTTGAGTGATGACTTCAGTCAGTTCAGGAGGAGGATGGCGAGCTATTCGGAAGTTTCAACACTGACTGTTGCGGTCAATAGGAGGCTTCTGGATTTTAAGGGCAACCGCCTGATTCCTCAGGAACTCATGGAGCTGTGGACGGAACACAGTGAGAGGGCAACTTTGCCCACGATCCTGGACAGCTTTGGCCTGGATCCAAGGGATCGTGATGCTCTGGGACGTTGGCGTCCGGAGGGCAGTGACGTTTACAGCAGGAGTTTCTCAGGGAAGATTCGGAGGATTCACCGCTACTTCGTGAGTGAACTTGAGAAGTTGCGACTGGCGGGGGATATTGATGATTTTGGTGTCCTTGATGCGGCCTTGCAGTGGTTGAGGGCTCGGCGGGGTCTGGATTCAGACGATGCTGAGAGAGTGGTGGACCTGTTCAGGGCATCGCTCGCCACCTGGAGCGATGAGGTCCCGATCGATCAGGATGACGAGGAGGACGATGATCCGCCTGCTGAGGAGGAGGAGGCAGACGCCGGGGCGCCTCCGGAGCGCGGTGAAGGGTTCGTCTTAGTCTTAGTTACGTCCCGACGAGGGGCCATCAGGCTGCACAGGCAGGCTGCGCCATGTTAATGAGAGTGCACATGTGGCTGAAATGCCCGCTCCTGAGGAGTATACCCATCGTTGTAGGCTTTGCTGGCCCAGTGTGGAAGAGTCAAGCGACGACTCGTCAGGGCCAGAGTCCTCTGACTCGAGCCGGGAGGCGGAAGACTCAGGAGTTAGTCTTCCGGTCTCGTGGGACCAGATCACGGATCCTCATGAGTAAAATGAAGAATTGAGTGAGTCTGTGAGTGCAGAGGGATGACGATCTGGAAGCCAGTTCTTCCTCCGACATTTAGGAAGGGCAGACGGAAGCATGTACTTCCAGTCATGTGCTGCCTCCCGTGGTTGGGACTCAAGCGGGAGGGCCGTACGTGGGTGCGCCGGGATGCAATGGCTGCTGTCCCTCCAGCAGGGCCGGAGCCAGGACCGGCGGGGCCGGCTCCAGCGCCTGCAGCGCCAGCGGCTCCGGCAGTGGATGCACTGACTTTGGGGTCAGCGGACCTCAGATTTCTGCTGCAGCGGCAAGGGATTGACGATGATCATCTTCGCAAGCTGTTTTCTGCTGCGGTGGATTCCATGGATAAGTTCAGTGCCTTCGCATCGGGGGAGGAAGATCTGTTGTCGGTCTTGAAGGATGAGTTTCGTTTGGATCCTGCCACAAACTTGGCCACACGGGGCCAGGTGGCCTCCTTCATCGCCGCTTGGAAATCTGCCAAGGTACGGGTTCAGCGGCAGGCGGAGGTGGAAGCAGAGCAGGACACGCGTGAGCTGATCAAGCCGGTGCCTACCTCGGAGTATCTTCTTCTTCCAGGCGTATGTCAAGGCCTATGGCACCTTGGAGGAGCAAGTTCTGCCCTCCAAGGAATACCTGGAGAAGAAGTTGTTGGAAGTGGAACATGGAGAATTTAAGCCGGAATCGCTTCAGGAAGTCACGGCCCGGGATGAACTGGACCCCGACACTCTGATACCGGTGTGGGGCTCGAAGGGCCAGATGACCGTGAAGCGGGGAACTTCGCGGGTCCCACTGCCAACAAATCCGGAGGAACTTCGGCGCAGGTTGAACATCATGCGCAACGTCTACCTCATGCTTAAGCTGAAGTTTCCAGGTCGATCTGATCTGCAGGACCTGTCTCCTGAACTCTTCGAGCGATACAAGGAGTATCTCTTGGGGGATTATGTGCATAATCTTCAGGCGCGGGATTCCTCAGACAACGTGGTTCACACGCCTCCCTGGCAACTGGTGTTGGCATATGAACAGGCGGTTCGCAAACAGGCTTTTCATTACATGGTTCTGGATTCCTTGAGCATAGCCGCGGCTTGGGAGAAGGCGTGGAAGGACCCTGTCACGAAGGAGCGACATTTCTCTACCCCGCTGTCGCTCTACTCCAAGCGCAAGCCCACTGATCTTTCAATGCCTCCGCGGGAGACTTGGGTTCCTCGACCTGGGAAGGGTCAGAAGGGCCAGAAGGGTCAAAAAGGACGGGGCCGGGGAGCTGGACGTGCCTTCAAAGGTCATGCGGCCACCCGGACGGGAGAGCCGATTTGCTTCCGCTTCAACACCGAGGAGGGATGCAGCCTGGCAAACTGTAAGTTCAAGCATGTTTGCAGTCATTGCTGTGACTCGAGTCACAACTTCGTTGCTTGCACGAAGCGCAAGCCGGCGGACACTTCGGGGAAGCACTGACTCGGCACCGACGGCGGCGTCGCTTTCCATGAGGTTAAGCTTCGGGTCCTTTATCTGTTTTGTGGCAAGAGAAACTGGACAGGACTCCCTTCGAGATGGCAGCGAAGGGGGATGGTTGCGGACCCGGCCCTACACGAGAAGCTGCGAAAGGCCATGATTGGTCACCTGGAGAGAAAATCGCCGGGTTCCAAGGATCTGGATGTGGTGGATCCTGGGCGGCCCTTCAAACTTCGTCTCATCTCAGCGCTACTTCGGGATGCCTCTGACCCGGACTGGCGGGTTTTCCTTGAAGGGATTGAGGGTTTTCCGGTTGGGGTTAAGAACCCCCTCCCTAGAACCAGGGACGTCTTTGAGCCTCAAACCAAGTGGAAGCTTGAGATGGGCCCGCTGGACGTGGCACAATCCTGGAAGGCAAAAAACGAGTCGGCGGAAGAGAATCTCTCCTTCGTCAGAGAGCATTTCGATACCGAGGTGGCAGAGGGACTCATGACGGTGATGAACGAGAAGGACTTCTGGGCACGGTACGGAAAGGAGGCAGCGATCTCGGCAATTGCGATGATAGTAGAAGAGGGCCCCCCGATCAAGCGGCGTGTGGTGCATGACGCATCTCACGATGTGTTGCTGAATCACAGAATCCGCTGCTTGGACAAAGTGAGGGCGCCAGGCCCGCGTGAAAAGCGATTCATCATCCGGAGACTGAGGGATGAAAAGATGGCGCCAGTGGCGGTGACGGGTGACATCTCAAAGGCGCATCGTCGCTTCAAGCACCGGAGGGATGAGTGGGGCTTCTTGGATGCAAGGCCTCTTCCAAGGATGAGGTGGTCTACATCAACTGCGTGGGCACCTTTGGAGTGGCGATTCGCTTGACCCGCCTTGGAGGTCTTGCTTTTCGCGGATGATGTGGAGATGATCGGTGGAGATCGACGTGGGAGGCGGGGCATCGTCCTCTCTTACGCGATCCTTGCATCTCTTGGACTGCCGTTTAAATGGTCCAAAACCNTTGCTTTTCGCGGATGATGTGGAGATGATCGGTGGAGATCGACGTGGGAGGCGGGGCATCGTCCTCTCTTACGCGATCCTTGCATCTCTTGGACTGCCGTTTAAATGGTCCAAAACCAAAGGTGGACTCAACGTGCAGTGGATCGGATACGAGACTTCTTACGCGACTTTCAGGCTGGGGATATCGGAAAAGCGAGCGAGTTGGCTGGCGACGTGGACAGAGGAGCTGGCCAGAACAGGGACAGTGACCTGGGATGACTTCGCATGTGGCCTGGGGAGGTTGGGATTCGGGGCAAATGCCCTGTCCTGGGAGCGAGAGGGAGAAGGGGAGGCCTCAGACTCCCCGTGATGCTGAGGTCCATTCTGGGCTGGATGTCGATTCGCTTCAGGTCTGGAGACAGGCTGCAGTCGCCTATGCCACTGGCTCCGATCCGGGGAGAGGCCTCGCTGACCTTTTTCTCGGATGCCAAGGCGGAGGAGACTCAGGCCTGGATCGGCGGGTATCTCTGGGATGGACAGTCTGCACTGCAATGGTCCGGTATGCGATGGAGGTCCGTGAGGACTGGGCACCCTGGGCTTTCATTAAGAAGGACTTGAAGCGGACCATCGCGAGCCTGGAGCTATTGGGCACACTGCTTTGCGTTAAGCTTTGGGGTGCGAGAATGAAGGAGTCTGGCCGGGGTTTGGGGCATCTCACCGGTGGAACGGACAACCAGGGGAACTCGTACGCGGTTTCCAAGCTGATGTCCACGAAGTTCCCCCTCCCGCTGCTGCTCATGGAGTTGTCGGAGACATTGAGAAAGGAGGAGCAGTGCTTGGATCTTTCATGGATCCCGAGGGAAAAGAATCAATGGGCAGATGATTTGACAAATCAGAAATTCGATCTTTTCTGCATGAGCAGGAGACTGATTCTCGATGGGGCCCAGATCGATTGGATCGTGCTGGACTCACTCCTGAAGTCAGCCGCGGAATTTCACGCGGAGCTTGTGACTGCAAAGCGGAAGGAGCAGACCTCTGGGTACCAGAGATCAAAGAAGAAGCAGCGGACGAAGTGGTGATGGCCATCCGGCTCCGGCTTCGCATGGGTGTTTGGGCGTATGCTCTTTTCATCTTTGAGATTCGTTGCTTTCGCCGAAGGCGCTGCAACGGGGCATTGCATATGCTCTTCGCCGAATGGGAAATTCCGCTCCATCTTCTTTCCGAAGAAAACAATAGAGTGCGAGTGAAGCCAGCGTTCATGTCATGTCAATCATGTCTGTGCAGTTGAGTGATTGCGAATACTTTGAAATATATTTGAGTTTCCATTTTTGGACATATTCCATTTATATGGAGAATCCTTTTTGGGGAACCTTTTATTTTCCCCTCCCTTTTCTCTCCTGCCACAGTCCGTGGATGGTGGTGAAAGGGGTGGTTGGTGGGATGGGTTTGATCTGCACGCACCTCATGGTGACACGCATGGTTGCTTTTTTCACGTGCTTTTACATCTTCATGCAGCTTTCACTTCACGCATGTCTGTTTGCTCCGCCTGGTTTGGAGCCACGGCGGCAACAACAGCAGCAGCCAACGTCCATTGCACCAAGCAACGCAGCACTTAGCATAGACCCNCCACGGCGGCAACAACAGCAGCAGCCAACGTCCATTGCACCAAGCAACGCAGCACTTAGCATAGACCCTGCCGATAACTTTAGCTCGAAGGGCCGCCAGGGTCCCAAGTCCCTGGGCAGGGCGCCCCAGAACACGCCAGCATCTCAACATGCTTGCTCTGCAGATGCGAGGGTTGCAGCACGTGCTGCCGGTGGCTTTTCGACCCTTTGATGCCCTATCTCGTACCCAGTGCTTTTCGTCGCTGCCTTGATTTTTCACGTGGCACCGGGGAACGTCTTTTGCGTTGGGCGGGTATTCGTCGGGTTGGTCGACTCGTTGACTCGGCATTTCTTCGAGAAAACAAGGTCCGTCCTGCTTTCATTTCTCTACATATTTCCGTGCTATATATTTGGAATTGGACTGAACTTGTTCTTTCCTTTCCATATGTCTTTGGATATATTCGCGATTGGAATTTCTCCACAGCGGATCTTTTATATGAAACTTGAACGTATATGGACTAGGCGGGAGGGTCTAAACAGCGCAGCGACGCGGGGTGTCATCATGCGGTGGATCCGGTTGATTCTACCTGACCCTTTTGACGAAATAGTACTGTCGGTGGTCAGGACGAATCTGATGGTGAAGCTGTGTGTTGATACGACTTCCGCTGCTTCCTCAGCGTTCCTATGTCCTTGCTGAAGCTGAGAAGACCCACAGGGGTGCAATGGCTTGCCATGGGAATTTTCCTCGTGTGTCTCTCTCTCTTTTCACTGACACGCGATGCTGCCGATCCGCTGCTGGTCTGAGCGCGTCACGTACGATTTCGTATACCCCGCGATATCAAGGGCCTCATCCATTATGCCTACGATGAAAGGCATTCTGCTATGAGCCTGCGATTACAAAGCCTGCGAATGTACAGTGTGATACATAGGCATGATCATGCCACAAGAGTCGACCCACGTCTATCGTCCTGTGGCTTTCAAGCTAAGCTGGTATCGAATAGAGGCGTGGCTCGATGTACGATCAGAGTTCGGCTTGACACTTTTAACTCCGCTCTTCTCACGCTTTAAGCTCTGTTTGCTCCTAGTGCTTTGCTTCCTGCTTTGCTCCGATCTGCAGTTGGTTGCCCAGGGCTTTGTGACCGAGAGTTAAGTGGAATCCTCTGCTTTTCACACTTTGGAATCATTTGTTGATGAAGTGCGCACCATTGAGGGTCTGCTTCTGGTGCAAGTTACCATTGGAGCGCGCAGCACGGTAAGATCAGTGGACAAAGGAAACGGCTTCAAAGCCTGGAGATTGCTGTACGAACGATTCTCGTTGCCTAGCAGAGTCAGAGGGATTGAACTCCTGGACCAACTATTGGAACATGAATTTCGAGAAGGCCATGTTGATGAGGATTTGGCAGGATTCATTCTTCTACCTAGAAAGTACGAAGAAGCGACTGGCGCAGCATTGCAGGATAGCTTTCTCATTGCTCTGCTTGTGAACAAAACAGAGGAGGCATTGGGAGGATTTTTGAGGCTTCAAAAGGACACGCTCGGAACATTTGATCAAGCTTTGATTAATTGCAGTGAAGGATTATGTCGGAAGTCACCGATTGATTTCAGGTAACTCGAGTTTTCAAGCAAAGCCCTTTTCGTGCGTGAGCATCCTTTGTGGGTGGAATTACCCTTTGATCCGCGGCGGCCTTTGGATCAACAGCAATGTGCCACATCATGATGACACGCAGACATGCGGTGGCAGCCTCCTTACAAAGCGGATAAGGGCTGTAGTGGCACTTCTGTTTAAGGCAGAAAATTTTTAGAGGAGGGCCGGCCATGGAACCAGACCTCGTCGACCTGGAAGGTCTTTTTCAGAACGAAGAGGACTTGCCCGCGCTTCGCTTGCTGTGGCGCTGCCTTCAGCCCAGGGATCGTGTGCAACTGCTGGCTGTGTCGTGGCACTTGCGCGCGGGGCTTGACCGCGTGATTTTACTTCTGGTCGTCCGCCAGGGTTTTTAAGCTAGGTCGGGGTTCACTGCTGAGTTGCAAGCCATCCGCATGCTTGCCCAAGCCCAGGAAGCTCAGCAGGCCCCTAGTCAGGCCAGCCCCGTTTTGGAAGGTTCCGCCTCGGATAACGGGGGGGTTGGATGTGACAGAGCCGCTGGCAACTGTCACCGTGTCGGGCAGCAGCGCTTCGATTTCAGAACCCCAGGGTCAAAGTTCAGGACTTGCCGCCCAGTCGGAAGGTCGCCGCGCTTGCCTAGTGATGTCAGCTGGGGTGATTACGAGCCGGGCATTGCCAGAGTTTTGTGATGCAAGCTTTCGTACTTGTACGACAAAGCTTTATAGCCGAAGTCAATTGCAAAAACTCTGAGTTTTTGCTAGTCAGCAATTTTTTGAAACATTAATTCATGTTTAATTTGTAGGTACAACAGCAGTTTCACAAAGCACACACCCGTTTCACTAGTGACATGCTGAACCGCGTTCCATGTCTGAGTCTGAGTCAAGCAGCATTGCGGCTCTCAGNAACAGCAGTTTCACAAAGCACACACCCGTTTCACTAGTGACATGCTGAACCGCGTTCCATGTCTGAGTCTGAGTCAAGCAGCATTGCGGCTCTCAGAGAGCCGGCAGAAAGTTTTTGACGGGCCTCTCTAAGCTCTTCTTTGTGTTCTAGCAGGCCCCAGCCTCCTAAAACGAGTTGTAGGCTGTGCAAGACCCCCGCCTGCGGGGGGTCGGATGGATCGTCGCGACCTCGTGGCTCCAGTGCCGCTGCGTCGCCTCGTGTTCTTGTGGCTGCTTGAGTGTCGTCTCGATAGCACAGGCTGGCAGAATCAGATCCTTGAGCCAAACGTGCCAGCTTTGCTTGGGGCCGGGTTTTCGGGTGCTTCCCTCGTTCTTTACTTGGGCCTTGACTCCTGCCAGCCTCTGTTTTGTACTTCTCTTGCAGCTGCTCGCGTGCAAGTTCACATCATTGAAATCGTTTGGCGTGAGCGGCGCCGCTTGTGCCGCGCTTACTTCCAGGCTTGAGGGAAACCGTCCTCGGAGGTTGGGGTGGTAAGCCTCTGCCGCTTTCCCTTGCATCTCGATGAGTGATTCCGTATTCGAGTCTCATCTCTTGTCTTGCTCTGCATCACATAAGTCAGTCTGGAAGCAGCCGTGGGAAGCAGGTCTGCTGAGCCACGATGCCTCGCCGAAGGTACTGAGTCCCAGGGGGCCCATGCCTTTGANTCATCTCTTGTCTTGCTCTGCATCACATAAGTCAGTCTGGAAGCAGCCGTGGGAAGCAGGTCTGCTGAGCCACGATGCCTCGCCGAAGGTACTGAGTCCCAGGGGGCCCATGCCTTTGACCATGCTTGCTGAAGAAGCTGTGCTTGACGGATCGGAGCTCTCGGCAGGTCAGCCTCTCAAGAAACTTAAGCTTGACATGCTGCACGAAAAGATGATTAAGTATGGTGACGCCATTAAGAAGCCT
>BGNK01006716.1:795-24020 GCA_003297005.1 Symbiodinium sp. clade A Y106 | reverse complement strand
TTTTGCTGTGTTTTTACACAGCAGCCTAATACGTTTCCTAAGGAAAACTACAAGTTTGCCGCAGGTCCAGCTGTGCATGGAAAAGTGCGGAAAAAGTGTGAAGAGTGGGGGGGGGGCGGGCGAAGGAGCCCGCCTGAAGAAACGGAAGGGGAGGAGGAGTGGACGTGACGCAAATTGCGGCTGGCGTAATGGGAAGCGCAAATGCGAGACAACGTGGATAAGACAGCCCATCAGCAACCCCTCCCTGACTCCGGGCGGCGGGGCAGGGCCAATGATGCTGGTGATGCTGCGTGTCACCTACATCATCCTTTCAAGAGTGGAGGGGAGGGAGGGAGAGGGGACAGGGTGGAGGGGAGAGAGGGGAAAGGGGAGGGGGCAGGGTGGGGTGGGTTGGGGTAGGGTAGGGCGGTGGTGGGGTGGATGGGATGATTAGCATGTTCTGAGTTGTGAGGCCGCGAAGCTTCGCGCTACGTGCACCTGGCAAGTGGACAGCGACCTTTGGCGCAAAGAGCTTCAAGTGTCCAAGGCCTACCGGCCCTGGACGTCGCAGGCAAAAGTAAAGCTTGCTGGTCTCCCGAAACAAGATCGGGTGCGAGACTTGGTAGATCTCGTTGCCGCAGACCGTCTTTGCAAGCAGGACATGCAGGGCAGCAAGAGCATCGACGTGAAGAGCATCATGCAGCCTGTCGTCGTGGATGTTTCCCAGAGCCACAAGCGTCGAGTTCATACTCGTCGGGACATTCATCCGTGCTTGACGACCAGCAGCAGTTGGTACGACTACCATTTGGATCGAATGGTGGTGCCACACGAGAACTTCTTGCTGCAGGGACACAGCCACAGCCACATGCTGCAGGGCTGCCCTGTGCTGACAAGCGCAGAGTTCCGGGAGCTAGCTGGGGAGGGTTTCGCCTTGCCCTCCGTAGCGACTGTGCTGGCAGCTGTTCTCTACGTGAAGGATTTCGGGGCTGCCATGTGATGCTTGGCTCCATTTCCAGCTGGTGCCTCCTCCAAGCACAGCGAGCCCCCCGGCTCAATGTCTGTATATCTCTCTCAGCAGTGTTTTTCGGGCTAGTTCTCCCGCTTCTCAGGCAGCCTTGCTTTGTCTGATGGCTGCCCGGCTGCCATGTAGTAATGTAGTTTCGATAATTCGTGACGATCGGTCCTAAGTCCCAGGTTTGAGGCCTGAGGCCTAGGCGGTGGCATTACTTGGATGCTCTCTTGTGTTGTCACAATTTTGTGGATCAGGAGCATGAGAGTAGGCATTTTTGACATGCTGCGAAACAAAGAATCCTCAATTCCAAGAAGGAATTAAGAATAATGCGTGATAATCCCCAGTAGCTATCCTGCTTACTTTGGGACTAGGACTAGGTTCTCCGTCGGCGGGGCTTCCAAGTACAGGTCTAGGTGCATCAGAGTACA
The DNA here is from genome assembly GCA_003297005.1 of Symbiodinium sp. clade A Y106. Classification (NCBI taxonomy): domain Eukaryota; class Dinophyceae; order Suessiales; family Symbiodiniaceae; genus Symbiodinium; species Symbiodinium sp. clade A. The sequence goes on along the minus strand of BGNK01006716.1, from coordinate 22,601 downwards.
TATCATATCTCAATGATCCCAAGTCATTGCCGCAGAGCCGCCGTGGGCTTGAAGGGAGTGCACGAGTTTCTGCTGGAAGTCTTGTAAACTCACGTCTCTAGTAAACCTAAGCCTTATAGGCCCTAGTCTAGAGCCGGGGTTTAGGTTTAGGTGTACAGTGTAGGGTGCCGAGTGTAGAGGGCAGACTTAGACTGCCTCCTGGACACTGCAGCTTCTTTTGCAGGCGGTGTGGAACACACCGCTTGCCCGATCAGCCTGGTTTCCAGGGCTGTGAGCCAGTGCATGCCATGTGAATCTTATGCCAGGGAAAAACCTTGTAGTTGCATCCCTTCCAAGGAGGTTTGCGTCGGTGTCCAAGGAATAAAATACACCCTAGCCCCACAGTGCGGTACAAGACCCGGAGCCTGGCATCAGTCCCGTCCGAGAAGCCAATTTCAAGCGAACTTGTCCTGTGCACAACCCCAAAGCTTCGTGTATTTAGTGTATTTGCTGACAGCTGAACTTCAAGTGGCCCCCACCTGATCCATTTGAACTAGTAACCCGACTCTTCCACCCTGTTCTTCCCGCTCGAATGACTTCAATCATGACAGTGTGTAACCTAACTAGTGTTTTAGCACGGTGCCTCTTCTAGGGCATTGTAGGGAGGTGTCAGGACATAGGCGCTTTTAGAGCAGCAGGTACAGTCAGCTAGAGTCTAGAGTGCGATGTCTGGCATTCTGACGCGTCTAGAAGCTCGAATCTAAAAGAAAGCCTGAGCAGGCTCATAGCAAGGCCTTTACTGATAGTTTCCGAGTTTTTGTTGTTGTCCATACGTTGTCTGCGGCAGAGTGTGTCAGACTTTCGGCATGGATCGGAGGGTTGGTGCTCAGACCTGCCCATGGATGCGGTTCGGCCAAGAGAGTCAAAGGAAGAAGTAGGCAAATTCCAGAGACGGTTTCCGAACGTGTTGCTGTACCTACCTTGCACAGCCAAGATGCCCTGCTAGAACCTAGGGCGTAGTGCCTCCCAGGCCACAAGGAAGAGAGCATGCCTTTCTCCATGTTCAGTGCTTTGGTGATATGCATTGCAGCAACTTCGTGATCCCAAGTGTTGCTGTCTCCCGCCCGGTGACTTAGTCCGTGGACGTGCCTACAGGGCATGGCGCCGAAACAGAAGAAGGAGAAGCCGGGGTTGAAGGCGGGTCGTCTGTGCATGGACGGCGTAATATCAGATATCATTTGAAAAATAAGTCTTGCATGTATCCATACCAAGCCACACTATTGCATCCTGACCTGGCGATCCTGGAATCCAGTGGCAGAGTTCAGGATAGACTGCTTCCTAGCCATTTCGTGAAGCTTGCAGCTAGCAGCTCATTTAGCAGCTGCTGCCAGCGTGGCTTATGCCGACTTAATATATGATCGTCTGTTCGGGAGCTGGGTGGTGTATAAGCGACGAGTGGGCGACCGCAGTGCGCCCTGTTTCCCTGCAGGCAAAGCTCCAAAGTCCGAAAAGGTCCGTTCGGGTCAAAGCGGCGGAGAAGTCCAGCGGTCGTGCCGGCAAGAACTGTGCAAGCTCGGACTCCGAGAAGCCCGACAAGCCCCAGGCCGCCCCGCAGCCCAGGAGAGTGGGTAGCAAGAGGAAGGCGGAAGCGGCTGGCCTCCCTAGCCAGCCAGAAGGAGGAGTTCTTGTGTGCCCGGTGTGCAAGCGCGACAGCCAGGACGGATTTGCGTTTGGGCTTCTTTTGTGGAGTTGCCGGCCTGGGTTCCTGCGGTGTCTGGTGCGGTACCGGTAGTGAGTGTAGTGACAGTGTAGTGATCATATGAGTAGTGTGTAGTGAGTGTAGCGTAGTGCAATGTACTGACTTGGTAGGGTAGGGTGCAGTGTGTACGGTAGTGACCACTGATCTAACGTCAGAAAGCCTGAGCTTTGTATGTGGATCATGTCAACCCTTGCGTTTGCCTTTGTGCACCGAGTTTTCTTGTCATAGTGACATAGTGTCCTAGTCCCAGCGCATGGAAGGAATCTAGTCCTGGTCCTCGTGCATGGAAGTTTTCGTTAAGACATTGTCCAGGACACCGGAACATCAAGTCGAGACCTCTACTTTTTCTTGCTGTTGCCAAGTCTCCTGCAATCATGGGCCGCAGGAGACCGCCTTTCCAGAGGGCAGGAGTGGGAGGGATCTGGGCTGCCTGGACTGCATGGAAACGGCAGCCGAGGGATACCCACACATGGAGTGGAGAGAGATTGTGTTGGAGGTCAATTCCAATCCGGCTAAGAAGGAGAAGTTTTTGGCGGCCCGCGATGTGCACACGGGGGAGACTGCGTTCTCCGCCAAAGGGGCGCCAAGCTCTGTGAAGAGCATGAAGGAGCAGGGCGTGCTCACCTACCGTGACCTAGGACTGCTCACGGACTCTGAGTTCAAGGACGTTTTGCGTGTAGCACCCAACACGGCCAAGATCAAGCCTGTCAGCTGGGTCAACGAGGAGGGACAGACCTTGAGCGGGTTTTTGGTGAGCTTGATGGGTTGCCCCTGCAGCATTGTCCACGCGATCCGCAAGGTGCGACTCTACAGCCGCATCCAAGTTTCCTTCGCAAACCTGCTCGTGCAGCCGGGCAAGCAGCTCAGCGATTCTCAGGGGCAAAACTTCTACCATGCGGCCTGCGAGAAGGAGTTGAACAAGAGGCCCAGGTACATGAAGCTCTCCAACCTTTGGAGGCTGAAGCAGTGCGGAGACATCATTGACCTCGCAGAGGAGTTGGAAGCGCCAGAGGAGGGCGGCGAAACAGGCGATGGTGAGGAGAATCCGGATTCCGAGGCCATCGTTGCAGTGCAGGACGGCGAAAAAAAGGGAGTCGCAGCCCCCAAGTCCTCCTTCGGCTTCTTGGATGAGTCGCCTCAGCATCCAGCCTCGAAGGCCAAGAAGAAGGTGGCGAAGCGAGACCGCAGTGCGAGCCCAGGTCCAAGTTCCAAGGCTGGCAGGAGCAGTGTGGGCCAGGGCGGCCCACTGTCAGAGGACAACGAGCACGTGAAGTTTCTCCTCGAGGAGGATCCAGGCATGGTCAAGGTCTACAAGCTTTACCAGAAGATCAAGGGAGCGAAGGGCACGGAGCCCACGTGCTTGCTGAGCCTGAACGCCCAGACGTACTTGAACGGAGGCGGGGCCGACGGCCGCTCCGTGGACGGAGCAGGGACCTCAGACAGTCTCTCCATGCCTTCTCGCTCTTCGCCGGCTTCAAGTTGTTGCGTGAGGGGTGATTGCAGATTAGGATCAGGGCTCCTTGCTGCAACTCTGGGCTGGAGTCCGGAGATTCTGAGTCCAGTCCAGCGTCGCTTCACGTCCTGCTTCGCGACTAGAGACTAGAGTATAGAGTCCAGAGTCGTCAGTCTAGTCACCAAGTCTAGCTCCGACTGTGGCTACCCTGAGTAAGAACTATGTAGTATGGTAGAGTGTTGGCGTTCATTTCAGATCGAGTGAAGAACAGCAGTCTATGGCACTCATGGACCCAGGCTCGACGCATGATCCCGACCCTGAGGGGCAAGGATGGTGTTTACGAGGCGGAGTTCTTGGAGCAGAGGTTGGGCCTCATCGAGGTCTGCAAGATCTTGTCCTCTCCGGAGAACCTCGCGGATCTAGAAGACGAGGACCTGAACAAGTACGTGTACCAGGTCCAGAGCAGGGATCTGTGCTTGAGCTTCACAGTGAGGATGGCGTTGGCAGCCAGGACCGCAAAGACATCCTTTGAAAAGTTCCTGAGCATTCTGCAGTTGCAGGATCGATGCGACGAGGAGTGCTGGAAAACGTTCAGCTCGGCTTCTGGACTTACCTGGAGCTCCACAGACCAGAAGTTCGATGGCTTGAATCCACGCTTCGCCCTCTTGGTGAAGGAAGCGGTTGAGCTTGTGGAGATGAACGATTTCTTGGGCGAAGATAAAGCTGAGGATGCGAAAGACCCGACCGAGCTGCTGAAGGAGCAGTGCCAGGCGGGACTGAGCCATAAGACTACACTACACTTAGACGATGACTTAGACTTACTAGACTCTAGGCTGACTAGACTCGGAACAAAGCTAGTGTGACTGGTTGCTTGCGGCTAGTGTCGAGTGACTTGTCCACACCCTTCTCGTAGCTTTGCTTCTTCTCCCTGCTTCCTTCTTTGTCTTTGTCTCTTTCTGTCTCTCTCTCTCTCTCTGCCTCTCTCTCTCCCTCTCTCTCTCCCTCTCTCTCTCTCGCGCTCTCTCTCTCGCTCTCTCTCTCTCTCTCTCCGTCTCTCTGTCTGTGTCTCTCGCTCTGTCTCCATCTGAGCCCCCCGAACTTAAATCCTTGTTTGGCTGCCCAGTTGAGCCTATGCTGCAAATGCTTAAACTAATTAGCTAATTCTGTCAGTCCATATATCTAGATCTAAGTCTACATTCTATATCTGATGCGTATTATATGCATGCGTACACGCTTGCAATGAATGCTGCGGCGCGCCTGGGGAGGAGGGGGGGNGGTGCGGGGTTCGTGGGGGGGTTTCTGGGGTCCAAACCAGTCGTATCGTCATACATACGACTGGAATAGGGGGCTTGGGAGGTCGGTGGTTTGCGTGATATGTAGACAATGTAGACGACTAGACTGAATAGAATAAGCAGAGGTGGATGAGAATTTCGGCATACGAGTTGTCAGGGTTGTCGTGTTGTTGGACATTGGACGATTTCTTGGTCGGTGCATGCGTGTTGCAATCTTGTGCCGGTGTGCATGACGTGGAGGCATACAGTAGGCATAGTCCCAGAGTCGCGGTTACTGGTTACTGGTAGCGGTTAGTGACTGGGTGGTGTGCCGGCTCCTTGCTGATGTGTCCATGGATAAGGCCATTGGAGACAAGATGCTGGACGTGTGGTTTTGCCAGTCCATGACAAGCTTCCTGAAGCTAGGGCCGAGCAAAGCGTCTCAGATCATGAAGCTGGTCTCCAAGGCATTGGAGCTGCTGCCTGAGCTGGGCTCTCTGCATCCGGCCGTGGTAGATCTCTTGAGCCAGCCCGTGCGCATCCTCCGCACCACGATGCGTTGCCTCGCATGTCTTTGCCGTCCGATCCCAGGCGCTTGTGGCTCCAGTGTCGATGACGTTCTGGAGATCGTTGGAAGTGTCGGCAAGAATGTGCACTTGTGGCAGATGTCCGTAAAGAACTTGCTCGAGCAGCCCGGCGGTGCCTGGAGTGCTGTGGTTTCCGATGTTCTGCGGACTGCTTCGCGGACAAAGGCATTGCTTCCCCGCTACGAGGAATGCCTGCAGGTTGCTCAGAAGCAGGACTGCTCATGGGCTGAGATAGACCAAGTCATGAAAGATCTTCCTCAGATGAAGGAAGCCATGAGGCCAGGAGCCTTGCGGAAACTCGAGAAGCATGTGTTGGAGAGGCTGAACAGTTTCGTGGCCTTGTTCCAAGCTACCCCGGCAGCTTCGTGGGCGGAGCACGACTTGAGCTCCCATCGACTGAGCCAGTTGATCCTCTACCTGGGCATGATGGGCGACCAGACTGGAACGGAGGCAACCATCGAGAAGCTTCGCAGGCTCAAGGTTCAGGAAGCCAGCGCCCTGGCATCTGCTGACCTGCGGATTCTGTGCCAAAGGGCCTTGTCCAGTTCCTCTGCTTCGGACCCAGACGTCGACTGGGATTTGGAGGAGTTGGTGAAGTGCTTGGCTGCAGTGGGCCCAAGCACTGTCATTGAAGAGGATGACAAGAACAATCTGCAGCGCCTGTGGGCCGTCGTGATGACGAAGCTTTCCGAGGAGGCGCCGCAGTGTTCTGCAATGCTTGCCTCTGTTGATGTGCATGTGTCCTAATTATCCTAGTTTCCGGGTCGGTTTGCAGGCAAGGTGGCTGCGAGTCCAGCAAAGGTAAGGATTCTGCTCTAGTGACTCTAGACTCTAGTGTCCCTGTTTCGTAGTCATGTGATATTTGTGTTGTGACTCGTAACATGGCTTCGTTGTGTTCGCTACCTTGCTCAGGTGGAGAAGGCGAAAGACGGAGCAGCTGATGACTGTCGAGCAGCTTGCAAGACAATCTTGGACCTCCTGCCAAGCCTCCCGACGCTGCTCGAGATCAGCACCCACCCCTCAGCTGCAGCCTGCAAGGCCGACCTCAGCATCATCGACACAGGGCTGCGGCTCCGAGTGCGTGTTCGCGATCTGCAAGACTTGGGGCCGGATGCCAAGACCCGATTGCAGCAAGATGCGGGGTTCACCCGCACGTCGGCTGCGTGCGCAGCCCGAATTGCTTTCGAGGACGCAGTCAAGAAGGCTGCCTTTGGAGAAGGCATGGACAGCATCTACGCCGATCTGTTCGAGGATGCAGCTGGGATGGCTTCAATTTCAGACGTGATCCAGTTGCAGGCATCCACGATTGAGACCGACATCGCTAACATCACTCAGGAGATCGAGGCAGCCACAAAAGGGCTCCATAAGAGTGGCGAGGTTTCCTCGTGGAAACATGGGCTCGCCGAGGATGCATCGTTGTCCGATGTGCTCTTTGCCGGCAAGACGAAGCTCCAGGGCTCCGTGAAAGGGAATGCGCTTCGCGATCTCATTGAGAAGATGGATCAGGCTCCCACAGGAGAGTACTAATACTAATCATCAACTAATTATAGTTTTTAACAGCAGCTAGAGCAGCTAGGCAGCCAGCTAGGCTTCTCATGGCCTTCATTTCGAGCTTATAACACTGTTTATTGAATGTTTATTGTTCTTTGGAGTTGCGGAAAAGTAAATATAGCCATAGCAAATAGCCATAGTAATTCTAGCAACACACCCCCCAATAGCCACTCAATGGCCCTGCCCCAGATTCCCAGAGCTCCCCTGACCCCGTCCCGTAGGCCTGAGGTCGTAGCTACACTACACAGCCCAGAAATACCAAAGCTGTGTCAGCTGCAGGTGCTCAAGATGGGTGAGAAGCACGTCGACATGATGACGAGATCCGGCGTGGATTCAAAAGTGTTCCTCAAGGTTATGGAGGTCGGGGCCCGACACATCGCCACCTTCGCAGCTTTCCAAGTGGAAGCCTTTCTTTCGTGGAGTCTCAACTACCGCACGCACGCGATGGCAGATCAGCTCATCAAGACACAGCTGGCCCATATCGGGTCAAAGAAACACGGGATCAGCGAGGAGCTCATCCAGCCACGGCTGCTTGAGAAAGCTAGGGATTTGCAAGCCGCCCGCCCCTAAGGGGCATGCGGCTACGGGTCGCAGTGACTTCGTGGGCTGGAGGCTCTCTGATGTCACGACAACTTGGTTGATAGGGATTGCTTGGATGGGGTCATGTCAGAGCAGACTGCCGGACAGTGGACAGATAACGGCGTGATAATGGTAGTGGTTGTAGTGTCTTGAGTCTTGAGTTTTCGTAGATGCGAAGATGCAGATCGAGTAGAGTCAAGGTTTCAAGCATTGCCCCGTCATGTTGTGCCGAGTGCTGTGCCAAGCTCGCACACGACACGTTTGCAGGCTCTGGTCTGCAAAAGACACCAAAGACCGAAAGCAGAGCATGTGGGCTCGCAATCGCAAAATAGAGTCCAGTTCCGTAGCGAAGTGATCACATGACGAAGTTCCTGGCTAACTTCATCAGCGCCTTGCTGGGGCCTTACATTGTGCAGTATGTCCGGTAGGTGCAGGCTCTTCCTGATATTAACAAGTTCCTGCTAACTGTCACTAGTCACTAGCCTTGTACACCGTACATACTTCTTGAACGAAGTCCCACAATCTTCTACTTACCGCAATAGTCCAGCGATCCAGAGGATCTTTGTCCCAGCATGGTGTAGGCTTTGCAGTGAAAGACCAAGCAACAGTGCAAACTCCGCATCTGTTGTGATTAGTGACAGGCGACTGGTGACTAGTGTCACTTTTATTCACACTTTATTCACACTTTAATCACACTTTTATTACACTCTATTTGCACTTTGTTTGCACTTCTAGCCATTCCATTCGCACTTTATTTGCACTTCTTTTACACAATATTTGCACTTTAATCACACTTTCCACCCGAGGCTCCTGCAGGCCTGCCGAATCCTTTGCACTTTATTTGCACTTCATTTGCACTTGTTGTGCAAATAAATGATTTGGAGGATCCCCAACCTTAGCAGAACAGCGGACTTCTTAACATTAAGAGTCATATAAAGGGAATCCCAGCACTATTTGGCCTTACTCCGGTTTCCAACTTTAAGGGGTTTACTGTAACCCTATTATAAACCCTAAACCCTCATAGAACCCTATAGATCCCTTAAAGGATCCCTTAAAGGAACCTATACCCGGTTTCCAACTTTATGGGCTTTACTCTAAACGAGGGGCCTTGATGGCTTTCGATTTCTTTGGGAGCTTGTTTAACTTACCTTTGGTTAGTAGGGAATGGAGGAATGGCGTACAATTATAACTGCTATTACTACCATTCTTCCATTCCCTACTAACCAAAGGTAGGTTAAGTGAAGTTTCTTTCATCATGGGGAGAACCAAGAACCAGTGGACAACATCAATTCCTCAGTTTGGAAAGCACCAACCCTAAGCCCCAAACCTTATGCCCTACCTGGACCCCAAATAACCTACCTTTTTAGGGTTCCCTAATATGATTTCTTTATATCAGTCCTTAAAAAGGTAGGTTATTAGGGGTTTAGGTAAACCCTACACCCTAAACCCAAAACCACGCGCCCCAGGTTCTTCAGCCCTCCTTCCCCCGTTTGCTGGCGCAGTACTTGGACTATGTCCTGGTGCCTGGGATGCATCAGGGATCTCAACGCTGGCACTAAGGCTCCGACCTATCATATTTAAATTTGCCAGACGCGCTCTACAAGGGCTCTATACTTTGCTCTTAAGGGCCAGAGGACTTAGGATAGTAGTTCCGTTTTGTAGGTTAGCATATGCGAACGTAAGATCTAGACCGCCGTTTAAACAAGTGCCAGTTAGAGCATGGGCATCAAAGATAGAAAGCACTTCCCTCCCCCATAAACCCTGCAGACCTAAACCCAAAGGCTCCATCCCTAACGTCGAGCGTTCGGGTTGATGGCTGAGGGTTTCGAGCATTGTGCAGTGTGGAGGCTGGGGCTAAGGAATTGCAGGTCTGGGATCTGAGGGTTCAGGATTGATGTAATGTAGGGGCTTCAATAATTACCTACTCTAGTTTGGGGGGGTTCCGTATTATAGTTATGGTATAATATGCCCCCAAACCCTATTCTAATTATTAAGGCCCCTATAGTAGGGTGCATTAGGTTTTATGCGGCTTTATGAGTGCATGGGAGCTAAGGTTCAGGGGCTCACGGCCCTGCATGTTGGACAACCTCAAAACCCTGTAACCTCCTTGACCTGGCAATGTACTTTCCTGCTTCCGATTGCTTTATTCTCATTAAACCCCTGAGGGTGGATGTGCCCCAAACAGTATATACTTTGGCCTTAAAGTAGTCCATACATATATACGTTGTGGCCAAACTACATACTATTTGGTACATGGACCCTTAGGGAAATTTCTGTAACTGCAACCGTTCATCACAAAAAATCATGTGCTAGAAGCCAGATTCCACGTGAAGCGCAGAACCTGGGTTCTCCAGCAGCTCCCTTTGCCGTTCTTGAATTTTAGGAAACCCTTATTCAAGTTGAATAACAGGGAAAGGGTACCCTTATCAATGAGGAGACACTGGGGAACCTGGACGCAGTCCCGAATCAACACGAGGTCAAGGTGGAGCTGTCTCAAGTCCTGGCTAAGCCAAGCGCTGCGGTTATCGGTTCAGGCGGGCTTTTGTACTCCGAGGTCTCTGAGAAAGTACCTATAGTCTCTCTTGTAGTTCGTTTTTTGGCATAGCCATTGTTATGATAGGATGATAGGTACCTTATCAGGTCTGAAGTTGCTTCGGGTTTCTTGCCCCGCTCCGCCGGCATCACAGCCGGATGCTCTGTGCAGTAAACCCCGAATTCCGATTGCTTGTTAAGCTTTCTCACGAATTCTGCCGCTTAAACCCTAAACCCAGGAACCTCAGAACCCAGACCACAAATCGTAACCGTGCAGGACGAAACAGTGTTTACCCATTCTACGTGGTTGTTTCAAAGCTTTTTGATTGGAATTGGCTCATTGGGAATACGTTTCCTTGTGCGAAGATTCAGCCGGAAGCTTGTCTCAGAGTTACTCTTTGGACACAGTATACTCCCATGTCACGACCAGGTATGAGTGGACTGATCGCGGCCCACCTGCTGCAGGAAACTCACGACGTCATCATTTATGAGACTTGACTGGGCATTGGAGTACCATACTTTACTGCCTTTTTGGGACCTGTTACTTAAAGGGAACCATTATGAAATCAAAGTCTATACTTTTTTCTCCCTGGTTACTTCAAAGCCCAGTTGAGCTGATATCAGAAATTTGGATTTTCGCTTCGAGATGTCAGATTCGATGTAGCTTTCAGGCTTGCGCTCGAAAACTTTGAGGCTCACTAGATACGCCCCGCCCCCGACCCGAACTCCTTTATAAATGAATTAGTCTCCAAAAGATCTCAGCAAATCTAAGGAGGCTGGGCCAAAATGTGGCCTCGTTGGTCTGCAAGAAGAGCTGGCACCCGGTGTCGCCGTGGACGTTCCCCTGCGTCTCTCGATGACACCCCAGGCCACAGATAAGGTTTGTGATGGCTTGTAGTTAGGGTTAAGGGTTTAGGGTTTGAGGAGAGTCAGAGCCCCATACTTTCAAGGGTCAATCACAAAAAAAAGCTATAAGTGTCTTACATAAGGTTGTTATACAAAATGCTTTATCGCAGCTTCGCGTCATAGTGCTTGGCAGAGATTCCAACAGCGCCTACGGCAATACTCAACAAGTTCGCAAATTGGCACCTCTGTTACATAAGACCCTAGGCCCCAAACCCTGCAGGCAACTATCTATGCAATAGTTGTTGGAGTCTTGTGGAAGCGATTGGACATCAGAGCTCAGAGTACTGAGCGTCGAAGGATCAGGTGACTTCGTAGGTCACAGGTAGGAAATGTAGGACAATACGCACTTCGGCTAGTTGGGGTCGAAGTCCGCAAGCCTGCAATCCTAAATAGGGTTTAGGGGTTTAGGAGTTTAGGGTTTACGGGTTTAGGGTTTAGGGTTTGGAGTTCGAAGTCTTCGCGGTCAGGCCCTGAATGCAGATTTTCGTCAGCTTCCCCCTGACCTGACAGAACCAGCTTTGTGGGGCGTACTGGGCCGGATAGACATGTAGAGCTGGCAGGAACTTACGTTTCGGGTCCCTCTTCGTGCGCTCAGCCGGAACCCACAAACCGCGACGCCTACACCCTCATGTTCAAGGTATTGCGGTGCTTCATGCCACAGCATTGAGCAGATCTCATTTGCGAGTTTAGGGTTTTGGGGGAACGCTGAGGCTTTATGATGCCCCACTACTACCGCCACCTGTTGGGAGTCATCCGGGAGCTCGGGATACCGGTCCGAGCAGCACCCCGGAGCTCGATACAGACGGTTTCGAGGCTTTCCGGGAGGCTACCGTAGTTCCCAGAGGCTCCAATACCCCTTAATTAAGGAATATATACCTTAAATCGTACTACTTGTAGGGGTCCTACTATACTTTAAGGCATATTCCCCCAGCCAAAGGGATATTGGAGTCGCTGGGTTCTTGTCGTCGGCCTTTTGAAGAGCGCCTTGCGATTACATATGTCTAGAAGCGTAAACCCTGAAGCACACACTTTCCAAACCGTAGTTGGAGCTCTACCCTGCTGCTCTTAGGAATTAGAGTTTATTTGATTTTAATACAACTTCGGGGGATTAATTAGAATATTGTGTTTATTCTGGTTGAAAGGGCGGCTAAGTCTAAACTCGGACCTTGAAGCCGCTTCCAAGCTTTGAGGTGCCTTACAATGCGGCCTACCAGAAGGGGACGAGCATGCTGATGGTTACATCTACCAGCTGGTGGGAATGCATGGTCGTGGGTTTTGGGGTGTTAGGGTTGCAGTTTGCACCTGCCTGACGCTGGGACAGTTGCGATTTGCACTCGCTGCAAGCACACATGAAGTGCCCTGAAGCCAGCATGAATCCCCCTTTTCACGATTTGACGGCCCGGACGCCCTGGAAGGTGCGGACATATCTGGCAACATCTGAAGTACGTTCGCTATCTGGCGAAGCTGATGTTCACGGTCTTCCTTTGCAAGGACGATCTGCCAAATACCTCCTTTAAGGATTCTACGAGGGCTACTATCGTGGTGATTCTAAGAGTCATTGCAACTGTAAAGGTTTCTATGATGTATAAAGGTTACGGCTACTGTAGGGGTTCTAGAAGGCTTTCCATCATAGTTGAGTTCGAATGTAACAAATCTGTGTTTATCGTCTCCCATGTAGTGTCCCTTCTCAATTAAACATTATGTCTACAGTTCCTAAGACTTTAAAATATATAGATAGTCCGAAAATCAATGAGCGCCATCCGGGGCTCCAGGTTTCTTTATACTCGGAATTACTGTTATGATTTCGGGAAGTACTTGTATCCCGCATATCAGCAACTAGAACGCTTTGCGTGTTCCATCGCTACAGGAGACGGAGGGTGAGAGCTTCCTGGAGTATATGACGCGCCATGGCCTTCACAAGCACGAGGCCTACCGGATCTACAGCTTCTAGTTCCAATAGAACTAAGGGGGGGCATAGATAATGCTTAGACCAGACTCTTTGTTGGAAACGGAGGCGGAGTACAGAACTGCCCCCAAAACCATTGCAACCATTGGCAAGATGATAACACCCTAAACCCTAAACCCTAAACCCCAAACCCTAAACCCTAAACCCTAAACCCTAACCCTAAACCCTAAACCAGAGCACGTCCGACGGCGGACCCAGGTTTGCACCTGAGCTGGATGCTGTCCTGCACTTACGAGCAAGCCAACAACACGCCCGCCGGCGTGATCCTCGGAGCCTGGGCGCAAAGATCCCCGACCGGCCGAAATCCCGTATAACCTTGAATTATATAAGGGGTCCTGCTATGATTTAAGCCATATTGCTTAATTAAGGGACCCCGGGCGAAACGATGCGTAGGCAAGCTTCAGAGGTTGGAGATTTCATGCACCTTCTAGCCTCACATCCGGTTGCTGCTCATCGGCTCATGCGTTCTCACGGGCCGTTGTTTTGAAGTCTCGTGCCTCTTATTCTTTGCCTCTTTGCCTGGCGAGGCTTCATCCGGGCAAGCAATCCGCTCGTTCGCATGTATCAAGAGAGCCTGGGCTTTGGAGTACCGTACTTTAATACTTGTTTTGGGGACCTGTTACTGTACTTAAAGGGAACCATTACCTAGACCCCCAAAAGTAGGTAAAATAATGGCCCAAAACCTATATAAGGCTACTATTCTACATACTTTTGGGGGTCCGGGTATGAAATAAAAGTCTATACTTTTGGTCTGCCTAGTCACTTCAAAGCCCAGGAGAGGCAACATCATGCGAGTGTATCCCACCATGCGGGCTCTCCAGGATGCCCTCCTGAGGGGAAAGGACTGCCAGTTAGGAGGCAAACTACCTAATATAGGGGCCTTCATAATTGCCTATACTATTTGGGGGGCTCCTTATTGTAATAGTGAAATGGCCCCAAAACCCTATTCTAATTATTAGGCGCCTATATTATAGTCTCCATTGTAGTTCCTTTTTGGGGTTTAACCGGTTTTATATATATGGGATCCTATAAAGTAACCCCCCAAAAAAACGACCTGCTATGGAGACTGTAGGTAGATCATGTACGTCCCTGATTAACTAACCCGTTGGAAGAAGGGTGCTAGTTGATAGCAAGCCGGCATTGCTTCTCGAGGTGTTTACTAGCAGAATAAACAAACCTCCACTGCAAGCAGCCTCGGATCACTCAAGCCCTAAACCCTAAACCACTCAAGCCCCAAACCCGAAAGTCCCACAGCCCAAGCTTTAATGGGTTTGGTGCCTTGAAGAGGCCACAGAATCTCGACGAAGCTAATCTTACCTCACCTAGACTCATCCGAAACCGTTGACTGGTAAACCGAATCCCATAACCCTGAGCCCTTAACCGTCAACCCTCACCCTCAACCCAGAGATCCCAATACCGCTCAATTAAGGAATATACTTCAAATCATAATATTAAGGCCCCTATTATTTAAGGTATATTCCTTAATTACAGGGTATTGGGTTCTCTGGGAACCCTGACCATCCCTGAGCCCTCAAATCCTCAGCCTGAAGATCCGTATAGTAACCCCATTATTATCCTTAGGGTAACGGTAACCCTGAAGACAACCAATTACAGGAAGCCTAGACCCTGAGCATCCTTGAACCCTAAACCCATACACCCCTAAACCCTAAACCCTGAACCCATAAACCGATAAACTCCTCAAGGAACCCCTGAAGATCTCTGAAAGGAGCCCTTTCAAGGATTCCTACCGTAGTGCTTTTTGTGCAGCGCAGGATCTGAGGTTAGGCTGCCCAGTAAAGCCCTTTGGCGGCTCGCGAGTCATAGATGGCCGAGCGTTTGATGTGGTTGCTGGGCTCTTATTGGGGGGGGGGGATTTGTAAGGGAGTTTCCGAAAATTAGGGGTGCCTTAGGGTTCCTTTAAAGGGTTACTATAAGGGTACTATAAGGGTTCCTTTCAAGGGCTCTATAAGAGTTTAGAGTTTCCGAAAATTAGGGGTACCTTATTCTGGGCTCCCTATGACAAAGATCCTACTATTAAGGGTACTATATTACGGTCCCCTAGTCTCGGAGACCCCCAATATAGGTACGAACCTAACTTCAGGTGGCAAGCACCTATGTAGTCTCCGTTGTGGTTCCATTCTGGGTTTAAAGAAAGATTTAGAAGACGAGTGTCAAGAGTGTTTGCGTGTGCTGTGTTGTGTTGGGTCTGAAAAGCTCTTATACTATGGTTGTTTGGGGCTTGACCTGCTAGCGGTAGTACATATGCCTTTGCAGCATGTAGGCTTGCGGAGAACTGGCTTTGGACTTGCAACGTGTCGACACTTCCGGGGCTTAAAGACCGAAGAGACCGTAAACGCGATAACGGGTCATGTCCTAAACCCTAAACCCCACATCGTACATAGTGTTCGTCATAGAGAAGATTTCAACATGCGGCACCATACTTCTTCAGGGACCTTTGGTTCTTCTCGGCACAGCTCTTACAGGATAGGCTTTTTCTTCTGCAGTTTGGCTTAGGGTTTAGGGTTTAGGTTTAAGGGTTTAGGGTTTAGGCTTAAGAGTGTAGGGTTTAGTGTTTAGGGTTTAGGTTTTCCGGGGGTTTCATGCATCGTCATAGTTCGGTGCGTCCTTTCACCGCCAAGGCTCCCAGGAACTTCCAAAAGTGATGCAGCGGTGTGAACGATATGTTCCACGAACCATGTCCCCTTTAGGTTTAAAGTTTAGGGTTTGGCATAACATACGGTCATTATCGGGTTTGGGGTTCGCAGTTGTAGGGTTTATAGGACCTAGGGTTCTGCTAGGCATGCCCAACGGAAGGATTTTGGAGGTTTCTGGGCTGGAAACTAACCCTAAGCTTTACTTGAAGACTAGAAATACCCACCGTTTGGTGTTCCATGTCTTTGATTTCCTGGTATGCATCCATAAAACACCAGGTTTTGGGTGTTCAGCTAAGTAAACCCTAAACCCTATTGAGAAAGAAGAGGAAGCCTCCTCCTTGGATTCTAAACTAACGCTAAACCCTCAACCCTAAATACTAAACCCTGACCGTGATTCTAAACCTAACCCTGGAACCCTTGTTCGAACCCTTCCAGAGCCTTTATGGAACCCTTCGATCCGACTCTGGTAGAAGCGTTGTGAGGAACGCGTACTATGGAATCCTCATAGGGCAACCCTATACTCTATAATACCCTAACTAAACGCTAAACCCTAAAGGCACACCCCAAACCCTAAGCCCAAGGGTCCAAAGGACCCAAATATTAGGTACTCGGTTTTAGGATAGTAGTTATGTAGGTTAGGATTTTGGATTATTAGGTACTTGGACCAAACCCCCAACCCGAAGGCCTGTTTACCCAAGCTTTCAAGGTACTGGTCGCCACAGATGCTGCTGCAGCCGGATACCTTCTCGGTGGGGAGTGGAAGGCATGGAGTCAACGGCTTTCGCTGTTCATTTAAGGGTTCCATTAAGGGTTCTACTTTGTAAATCTGCCATACATGACGTTGCTGTTTAGGTTTCGGGCTTTTGAGTTTAGGGCTTAGGGCTTTGTTGCTAAGGGTTTGGGTTTAGGGATGTGAGTTTGGGCGTCAGAGCAATCATGGATGCTGAAGGAATGCCTTTGGGGCTCCTGGCACACAAGCCGCCACTTGTGCTAGAGAACCGCCGCAAAAGGGGTTTTAGGGTTTTAGGGTTTAGGGTTTAGGGTTTTAGGGTTTTAGGGTTTAGGGTTTAGGTTTTAGGGTTTAGGGTTTAGGGTGCAGCTCCTGCTATGGAACCTTGAGGCTGAGGCTGCAGGGCTAGCACCCGCGGACAAATCCGACGATCGAAACCCCGAAGAATTTATTTCCAAGCTACAGTAGAAGCCAGAAAGTTGGAACATCATCAGCCTCATGCCCTTAAAATAAAGTATAGGCAATCCCAGCGTGAATCTATGTTCCAACTTTCTGGGGTTCACCATAGATAAAACTCAGGGGCTCAGGATTTCGAGGTTGAGGGTTGAGAGGATTCAATGTATGTCAGGTCTACGATTTCGTGGGTTGAGTAAAAAGGTCAGATAGTTGGTAAAACATTGCATTTCTTTCATGGCTTAAAGCTCGTTTGGATAACAAACTGCAAAACTGTATTGTCTTTAGCAAGGGTCCTCCATTCTAGGAACTCTTGTGGGAATCTTGTCACAACAGAGAGGTACGCTGTCGTGGCCTTTGCTTCTCGTGCATTGTGTTTTGCGTTGTTGAAGGTTGATGTATAGAACCTCTTGGACAAACTCTTGCATTCGGCTTCGCTCCTCATTTCAAGGCTTGCAATATCGTACCCCTGTTGCTGAACTACGTATGTGTAATGTATGCATGTATGCATGCATGCATGCATGCATGTGTGTCTATCTGTTTGTGTGCCTGCCTACGTGCCTGCCTGACTCTGTCTGTTTATATATCACCTATCTGTATGTATGTCTATAACTATACTCAGCGAAGGGCTTAGTTTAGTGTTGCAGTGTTTGGGGCGATGGATACTGGATTTAAGGTTTTACCTGTGGGGTCGACGGTTCAGGCACGGCTGATAGTCACACTGTTGAAATCTGGTGAAAGACACCAGGGAGCAGGAGTCTCTGCAGCAGCTGCAAAGGAAACTTCTCAAACCACACAAAGCCCACTGGAGACCTTAAACAGAACCTGGAGTACGGTCACCAAGGCAGCTTTGAAGCAGATGAAATGTCCCAATCTTTTGGGGTCATAGTCCGTCATATCCCTTGTTTAGGGGTACATTGGATATTCCAGGAAGTGCAAACTTGTCTGTTTTGAGCCCTGGTCCTCTTGGCCAGAAAAAACTGGAGGTGCTATCTCGCGCCCTCCTAGTACATGTCAGCGGTCAGCTGAGGGTGTATGGACTTTCGAACCGGTTCAGCGGTTTACAAGTGGAGATGATGCTTAGCAGTCCTGGAAGCTGTAGATAAGCACCCGCCATTTTGCACCTTTTTTGAAGCCCTAAACCCTAGACCCCAAAACAGCCAACAACCGTGTATCCCTTAGCTCTCCAGCCTTCATCTGGCTCGCTGGGAGGAAAGGCTGGAGAAGATCCACTATCACAAGGGCTGCATTGTGGTCCACAAGGACGCCCCAAACCCTGAGCCTTAAACCGCCAGAGCTTGTAAACGCCAATCAGCGGTTCCTTTCCGAAAGCCTTGGATTGTCCCGGAGCTCTACACGCCCTGATCGGCTTATACAGATCAACCCACGCTGCAAAACTCTATACAATTCCTTGATCAGTAAGCTCCAATGTGCAAGAAGGCCTAGACCTATGGAGGCTGGAGCCAAAGCCCTCAAACCCTTGCCTGCAAACCTCGAACCGACATGACATTATTCCTCCTAAAGCCTGGACCCCCAGGCCGTAGCAGTTACCTTGCGCCCAAGCCACCTACTGTGCGCAACCAGGACCCAGCCCTCATGCCCCCGTCGCGAACGGATTGGCGAACGTTCAACATCAGGGAAGACGGTGCGGAGAGCACATGTCAGATCACCGTATGGCTGACTCTTGGGCATTTATTGTGCCGCAGAACCCGAAACCCTAAAAGCTTTTGATGATTAGGGGGTCTGTGTCGCGGCGATATAGGTTTCGGGACTCCGGTTTGGGAGATCACTGCGATGCTGCAAGTGTCTTGTCAGGAGAACCTCGGAAAAGCACTTCACTACTCTACGGGTCCATGTGCAGATGCATAGTGTATACACTGGCTGTGAAGTTACATACTGTAGAGGTACATCGATCCTTCGTGGCAAGCCCTTTCAGTCAATCCGCCTCCAACCATCGGATACTCCATCTCGGGTGGATTGTCCAACGAAGCCCCGAAATCGTAGAACCGCCGCATGTCCTTTACATGTGTATGACGACCTGGGCCGTCCGGGTTCAGATCCATTTCTGTATTGGTATTTGCGTACATCACTCTGCACGATACTGTGGCGGAGCGGGCTATGGTCTGCTTGGTTTGCTTTTAACCTCTACATCTCACACCTTCACTCGAACACTCCACCCTGCTTTGAGCTAAAGGATCATTCAGACCAGAAATTAATGACATCTTTAATAAAGTACTGGCTGTACGGCTGATGGACAAAATCCTGCATGACCCTAAGGACCCTAAACTATGGGAATTATGGTATATTCCTTATTATGGGTCATGCAGGATTTTGTCCATCAACCGTATGGTTTTCCTCTTTGCAAAACGAGGAACAAGTTCTGGGGGCGCGACGACCTTGACGAGGACCTCTTCGAGACGTGGAACCCAGCTGCCCAACCGGCTGAGAACTTGACCATCAAGGAGGCGACCCTAAACCCATAATGACGGGGTATGTTGGGGGTGTCAGTATACTTGGACCCAAAGTAACCTGCCCTTTTAGGGTTCCTTTATATGCTTTCTTTGTATAAGTCCTTGAATTGGGGTTAAGGTATGCGCCCTATCGCCGCGCAGGTTACCCTCGGCAGGGCAACCTACACGAAGGCGATGAAGGAGTTGTCTTTCAAGGGGTCCAGGGATCCGTTGAGGGTTCCCTTACAGGGATTTACAAGGGGTCCTTCCAGTGCCTTCCAGGTAAAGCGACGATATTGGATGCTTAGCTGTTCCTCTACAGGAATCCGGGTTTTCAGGTTGAGGGGTGTAAGCCGCAAGAGACATCAGACGTAGCTAAAACCATGATACCTTGCATCCGTAGCCAAGAACCCCCACATCCATCGTGAGGGTAGTTGTCCAAATTAGCGGCTGTTTGGGGGTCCTTTCTATAAGGGTGTTGTTATATCTTTGGGAATTAAGGGGCCCGAATCTAGAGACTTGACTTACCCATGATCCTGCATTTTTCCGAATCTCTCTAATTTTCCAGAAAGGCCGAGATCCTAAACCCTGCACGCCAAATTCATCTCGCGCAATCGGGGCCATCCGAAAGATACTATAGGGGCCTTAATAATTGCCTATACTATCTTGGGGGTTCCTTATTATAAGTACGTATAGTATAAGGGGCCCCCAAACCCTATTCTAATTATTAAGGCCCCTATACTATACTACTCTTATAGATCCCTTATAGTAGCCCTTAAAGGAACCCTTTGAAGGAACCCTATTCTAATCATAAAAGGCCCAAAAACTCCGAAGCCGAATCTGCACCCCCCATAGGGTTCCTTTAAGGGGTTCCTGTAAGGGTTCCTTTAAGGGTACTAAAAGGGTTCCTTTAAGGGTACTACTATAAGGGTTTAGGGCTTAAGGGTCCATATACCGAAATAGTGTATACATTGGCCTTAACGTAGTCCCTATGTAGGTACGCTGGGGCCAAAGTTTATACCATTTGGGTACATGCACCCTTAGGGCTACATGCACCTTTCCCTAAAGCTCCATGTATCTATATCGAAGATACTTAGGCCTTAAAGGGGCTCCTCCACACCGCTGAGTCCGAAGCCCCTTACCAAGTAGAACAGGCTCTTGGGCTACGCATCTTAGTTAGCGACCCTGTGGGATGTTTGCGGCTGTTAAAATATTTTTCCAGCAAATACATCTCAGGGCTCCAGTCATCTAAATGCCCCAAAAAGGGTCCTAAGTAATTACCTACATGGGGTTTCTATATTATTTTAGGAATTACTATTACGGTTTGGGGAAGTACCCCCCCCCCGTAACAGTACCTCGGACCCCCTGAGAAATAGAGTGTTGCTGACCATATTGTTACTGTGTTCACTATTCGAAATATTATCGTCATTATTGCTATAATATTAGTACCAGTAGCAGTATTACAAGTCCTCGTATCATTGTTATTGCGATTTGTTGCGATTTTTTGTGTTTCTATTGCTGTTGTTTTTTCTGTTTACCGGTAGTCTTATTGTTTTTGCTCTCAATGGTATCTTATTGCTATTATTGCTAAGATGAGTATTTGTTACTACTACTACTACTACTACTACTACTACTACTATCATTATAGAATAGAATATTACTACTACTACTACTACTATTACTACTACTGTTCCTGTTGTTTTTGCCGTTGTTATCATATTGTTATGTATTACACATATGTGCATAGAAAGGCTATCTATCTATCTATCTGTATATATATAGATATAGATATAGACATGTATATAGACGCACACACTTGCATAAGTATGTCGTATATATGTAGATGTGTACATCGTTGAGCCCGAATCTCTGAAGCTTAGCCCTAAACCCCAAACCCTAAACCCCTAAACCCCAAACCCTAAACCCCTAAACCCAAACCCTAAACCCCTAAACCTCTAAACCCTAAACCCTAAACCCTCAACCCTAAACCCTCAACCCTATAGGAGCTGTGGTCCTGGATCCACGGTGAACAGGGGAGAGATGGCTTTTACCTTGCTGGCGCCTACGCCGTGGAAGGTCTGCTCTGGGAGCTCAGACGCTACTGTGGGGTTTGGGGGCTCAGGGGTTTAGGCTTTAGGGTTTTGGGGTTCAGGGTTTTAGGGTTTTAGGGTTTCGGGGTTTTGGGTTTGTGGGTTTACTGTAAGGGCCTTAATAATTAGAATAGGGTTCCTTTAAAGGGATCCTTAAACGGGATCTATCATAGGGGTCTATAGTATAGGGGCCTTAAGACTTAGATTAGGGTTCCTTTAAAGGAGACTATAAGGAGTAGTACAAGGGTTCTATAAAGTATAGGGGCGTTAATAATTCGAACAGGGTTTTGGGGGCTTCCTCGTTATAGTTATAGTACTGTATACCCCCTAAGCCTGTTCTAACTATTCAGGCCCCTACATTACGGAAGCCCAAACAGTTTGGGGCTTCGAGTTGCAGGTTACCGAAGCGAAAGCACTGCAACCGTGAAGGGCCTCTTACAGATGGGGCTTAAGGCTCAGGTCCGGATGTCAAGTCTTTGATTTAGGCTACATATTTCATTCATGATTTGATGCTTGTGGCTTTGGTGCTTTGTAGGGTTTCGGTTCATGAGTGCCCATGCCATGTTGTTATTTTGGAAATTTGGTGTTCGGGTCTTTCAGATTCAATTCCCTCCGAGGGTCACTACTCCAAGTTACACCGTCAGGGTGAAGTGCACACACACACACACCACGAAGTTTCGCAAAATAAATAGCCACCGGTAGCTAGTCAGCTAGTCTTATAGAACCCTGTTGAATTCCCCTTAACCTAACCATGGAAGGGTTGAGTTCCGTTTTATGTCCGATTATCGTTTATCAAGCCCTGAAGGCATGAATGGAGCTGAGCTCCAAAACACGTTGCAGTCTAGC
>BGNK01006715.1:1350-22177 GCA_003297005.1 Symbiodinium sp. clade A Y106 | reverse complement strand
CTGTGCTCGAAGATAAATCTCCATCTTCCGCGCCACATAGCTGTTGATCGACTCCCCGGTTCGGCGGCGGCTGTGCTTGAAGAACTTCAAGAGGTGGTCCGTCAGTTCTGGAATGCGGGACTGTCCAAGCCCCTCTCGTAGGTACTGTAGCAATCGGTCCACGCCCCCGACATACGAAACCCAGTCTGCTGGCTGCCCCACTACGAGGCGCTTTGCTGAACCCTGAAGTTCAGCTATGAGCCTCGGTCCCACAAGACTCCGCTTGTGGTACGCCACAGACTGTTCGTAGAGCTCGGCGGCCTCCACGTACTCCTGAAAGGTGGCTGCATCACCATCCCATCCGGGTACACCATCTTTGGTGCGGCTGATTCCTTCTGCCGTGCTAGCACTTGTCATCTCCCTGTGGCGATGCGACAGGGAGTCGTNTTGGTGCGGCTGATTCCTTCTGCCGTGCTAGCACTTGTCATCTCCCTGTGGCGATGCGACAGGGAGTCGTCTCAAGGTCCCTGGATCTATGAGCCTTTCGGCTCCGCTACCATGCAAGTGCTAGACACTTGCACGGCACTCGGATGCTCAATGAGATGTGAAGTCTGCAGCCTTCGGGATGCACTGGGCCGTGGCGGATGCTGCGGCCGATCTTTTTCCCCTGGCAGCTACTGCCTCGAACATCAAGCTTCATGTCACTCAGATCCTGTCGGTGTGTACANGCCGTGGCGGATGCTGCGGCCGATCTTTTTCCCCTGGCAGCTACTGCCTCGAACATCAAGCTTCATGTCACTCAGATCCTGTCGGTGTGTACATGATACAAGCATGCTTCTGATGCTTGCAAACCCTAAGACCTTGGCCACCTAAGCCTCAGAAGTCTTCAGTAACCCTTGAGGCCCGGAGCCCTCAATGACTCAAAGCCCAAAGACCCGGAAACCTACATCTCCAATATCCAAACCTTGCACCCATCCTCAGCCCTTAGGCACGTTAACCCTTGCAGGACCCTTGCAGTACCTTTTAGAAACAAGCCCGAAACCGACGCTGGACAACCCAGGCCCTCCGAAAGTCCCAACCCGGCAGGTTTCGAAAGTCTCGTCGACGTCAACAACAGAAAGCCTGTCGACTCGCCGTGCTCAGGAGAGGGATATATAGGGGTCTGAGGAATCATGCAGCAGTCGCATCCCCTCCGCTCTACAATCCTACAGTTAATAAGACCCTTAAATAAGTTTGCGCCTGAACCTATGAGCCTTCGCTGTTTTTCCTGGTTTTGGGCTTCGCGCCAACCCAAGATCCGAAACCCAGTCCGCACCAGAGACGCCTCTTTGGTTCCTTCCTGTGCCCCTCCGTAAGATCCCAAAGACAAGACCTGCCACGCATGTTCTCCAGTGTGCGGTTTTTTGCTTCTGTGTTCCTGTCTTGGTTTCTTGCTGATACATAAGTTAACACAAGGTTCTCACCCTCTCACCCTGAGTTTTTCCCGTAAACGACACTATATTATTGGAGAGTAACCCTGTTCGCTTGGGGCTTGCGGTGAGCCTGCAGCCATCCTCTCAGGAGAAGGAGTTTGTCCAGAGGCATGACTCCGAAAACAGCGAGGCCATATAGGGTTCCGGGGATGTACAGATTCAGGAAATCGATTTTCCCTTGCCTAGAGCTAGAGTTTAGGGCATATGATGTTAGGATTGAGGGCTTCGGGACACTGTAGAAGGAGGGATGTTTTCTGAATTTCCTTACGTGCATGTTCCCAGCTCAGCCCGGCACGCTACTTTCTCAGAGCCCTGCCCTACACATTCCACATAAGTTTTCTCATATTCGGACCAACAGTCGGACCTTACCAAAACGGAAGCTTTAGGGGTAAGGTAGGGCTCATGTCCCTTAAGCTCTAAGACCCCCAGACACCAAACCCCAAATCCTCACGCAGAGATGCGCAGGCCGGGACCTGAAAACACTCCAAGTCTCCAAGCCCCAAATCGCAAAAACAACAGATGCCGAAGCCCGAATCTAAAACTTCGTATATGTATGTGTTTAGGCTGTTTAGGTATGCATGGCTGCATGTATTTATGTATGTATGTATGTACGTATGTCATGTAAGTATCTACTTGTGTATCTTTGTGTTTGATTATGGATACAGTTGTAGATAATAAGAACTTTACACATCACTGCGCAAGCATGCATGTATGTGCAAGCCCTGTTGAAGCCTGGCCTAAATCCGGAAGCCTACGCTCTCCAGATTTGGTATCTCGTTTGCACCGCTTGGCTGGATAAGTGGAAGGCCTTCGCGGCCTTGGCATGAGCTTAGAAGCTGTTTTGCTTTTACTTTGGCTTCGGGGTGTGGGCTGAAAAGACCAAGATTGTGTAAGGCTCAGAGTTCTAGTCAAGTCTTCAGGGCTATCCAGGCTATATGGGTAGATTCTTTAGGGCTTCCTGGGCTCAGAGTTTAAACATGTATGGCTTGATTCGGAGGTCCAGCTTCAGAGACTCGGTTTCGGCTTTAGGACAGGCTGTGCTTGACTCCCGTTTCCTCGAGACAGATATCATGGTTCGTGCGGATGTCAGAACTTCCCCCGGGCCGACAATAACCCAGGTAGGCCTTTGGGATATTTTATATTTTCCCTTATTGGGCTTAGTAGGACCCTATTTACGAATATTTTTCAGAGGCTTTAAATGGTTAACCTAGTAATAATAATATGATAGTTGCAACAATAGAATAGTCTTATACTCGATGACTAGGAGGACGCATACTAGTAACAGCCATAGTCATAGCCATAGCAATCGTCAGAGCAATAGTCACAGTCATCGCAACATGTAGAATTTAATAGTTTACCAATAACAGCAGTAAAAATGAGATCATACAAATACACTATGATTTTGCCGAGGTTACTGGAAAGGCTGGTCCTCCCGGTCCCATCACCAACGAGACGTTGGTTCGCCCAGATGGCACTCCCCTCCCAGGAAAGAGAGCTGTGGAGCATCTGGGCTTCATTGCTTCGGTTTTAGGGCCAGTTTCGAGTCTGGGGTTGGTGTCTATGTTTCCCTTAGCCAAACGCCTCAAAATCACGGAGCCTTGGACCCTTACTGCACTCAAACTCCGACAACCCTAACCACGACTCCCAAAGTTCATCATGCCATACCGAGGCACTTCCGCGGCGTGAATGCAGAAGTGTGGAAGTGCCCTGGATGCCGCTATTGGCTCTTAGATGCCACAGACCTGATCCTGAACAGGAGCATAAACCCTAATGCCTGAATTCCACAGTTTATACGTTTGTTGGTAACCGTACATGCTCTCATTCATTGCTTCAGGTCCATCCCGAAGTAGACGCCGATTTACCAACCTTAATCCTGACCTACAAGAACCCCGAAAGATGCAGAGCACCACACCTTAAACCTTGAACCCTGCACCTTGAATCCGAAACTTCGAATCTCAAACCCTAAACCTTAAGCCTTAAACCGTAACGCCTAAACCCTAAGCCTAAGCCCTAAACCCTAAGCCCTAAGCCTTAAACCCTAAACCCTAAACCTTAAGTCCGAATCCCAAGTCTTAAACCCTGAGCCCGAAAATCCGAGGTATCTGCAGTCTCGCCACGGAGGAGGGCCCGAAATCCTCCGAATTAAGCAGATCAAGCTCTATGTTGAGACCTGGCTCTGTGCTTATCTGTAGCTTAGGGTTTAAGGGGTTTAGGGTTTTAGGGTTTTTAGGGTTTAGGGTTTTTAGGGTTTAGAGTCTAGGGATATAGGGCTTGGGGCTCTGTGACAGGACCTGCCAAGGGCCCTTTAATAGAGGCCACTTATCTGTAGTCATAGGGCTTGGGGCTTAGTGTTCGGGGTTGAGGGTGGGAGGGCTTTTGGGCTTGAGGTTGGGTCATCATGTTCATGTCACATGGAGTCAATGTGTGCTCTAGCGAACGGGATGTTAGCAGGGCTGGCTGTTTAATGGATTTAGGTTTCAGGGTTTAAAGCTCAGGTTTTTGGCTGTAAGTTAAAGGGTTTGGGTTTAAGGAGTTGGGGTTCGGCAGTTGCCGAGATGTGGACCCCTCCTATAAACTCGATTCACGTGTTTTCCAGGTCTTCACTCCCGATGCGAAGTCTATCTCAAAGGCTCTCCCAATTCTAAATATCTAAAACCCCTAAACCCGTAAACCCTAAACCCCAAACCCTAAACCCCTAAACCCTAAACCCTAAAACTTCCTAAAACCCTAAACCCCTAAAACTTCCTAAAACCCCTACACCCTATAAACCCTTCTTATAGTGATGCAAGCCAAGGAGACGGCTTCGCCCACGGCGAATGTCTGGTCCAGCGGCCCTCCCATCTCAAGCCGGGAGGGATCAAAAAACGAAGAGGGGTCAGGGCTCTACGCTTCTGGTGTTCTAGGGTCTGGGGCTCTACGCTTCTAGCGTTCTAGGTTCAGGGCTCTGTGCTTCTAGCGTTCTAGGGTCAGGGCTCTATGCTTCTAGCGATTAAAAACTGGGCTGTGGAGTACCATACTTTAATACTTTTTTCTTAAAGGAACCGTTATGAAATAAAAGTTTATACTTTTTCTCCCTGGTTACTTAAAAGCCCAGAAAACGAAGAGGGTTCAGGGCTCTACGCTTCTGGTGTTCTTGGGTTTAGGGTTCCAGGGATAGGGTTTAGGGTTCAGGGCTCTATCAAAACGAACCAAGAGGGTCCATATACACTACCATTATGGAATTAGGTCCCCAAAAACCATAATGGGGATGGTCTTTTGGGGCCTAATTCCATAATGGTAGTATATATGGACCCTCTGGGGAACAGGGGTCAGGGCTCTACGCTTCTGGTGTTCTAGGGTTTAGGGTTCCAGGGTTTAGGGTTTAGGGTTCTGTAGGGTTTGGGGTTCTGTAGGGTTTAGGGTTGAGGGTTCTGTAGGGTTTAGGGTTTAGGGTTCTGTAGGGTTTGGGGTTTTAGGGTTCTGTAGGGTTTGGGGTTTAGGGTTCTGTAGAGTTTGGGGTCTAGGGTTCTAGAGGCTCTAGGGTCTAGGGTATAAAGTTTGGGTGTCTGGGTTCATGGCTTGCCTTGCAGGCCGTAGGACTTGGGGAGCGGAGTTTACAGGAGAGCGATTGGGGTTCGAGGGTCGTTGGGACCTAGTGCTGAGGGTTTAGGCGCTTGCGCTGATGACAAAACCCGAAACCCTAAACCGCAATAATGTTTGGGCCTTGTTGGGAATTGAGGCAAGAGGACGGATTGATTGAAGGCTTAGGCTTTGCCCTTCAGGCGATTCCACGGTCTCTTTTGAGAAGCGCTGTAGTCTGAATTCTATTATGGTTCCAAACGTTTCGGCCCGTACAAATAAACAATCCAAGAAATTACATAACTCACTTGTAGAGAAGTTCCACAGGTCTCGCTACTGTTTGAAGCCGTATGTCAAACCTACACTAACCCTGAGCCTGTTGGGGTTTATAGGGTTTAGTAACTTCTCACCGCAAATCACAAATCCCCCCCTGTTGAAACCCAAAACCTTGAACCCCAAATCCCCAAATCCGGTACTCCCTACTCATAGGCTCCAAGGTAGTTTTTTTGGGGGGTTCCTGTTTCCGATTCTATAAGGTAGTCCCAGAAAGGAACTACCATGGAGCCTATGCGTAATCCCTACGAGGGACTTTGAGAGCTGTCGCAGGTGCCCTGGCCATGGTGAAATCGTCCTTCACGGGCTCTCCGGCCATTGCTCCGATGTGTACTCCGGTAAAGAGCAGCTTGGCTTGAAGTCTGGGGTTTAGGGTTCAGAGTTTAGGGTTGGGGGTTTAGGGGTTTGAGTTTGGGGTTTAGGGTTCATCCTTTTGACGATGCTGGCCCCGTAAACCTTGGCAACCTAAGCCCACAAGCAGAAACCTAAGCCCTCTAAACCCTGACAAGCTAAAACTACAAGCAGAAACAGAAGCCTAAGACTTGCAGCCACTAAAGCCCTTAAATCCTCTAAACCCTAGACCCTAAACCCCGAATCCTCCAAACCCTAAACCCAAAACTCTAAATCCTCTAAACCCTATACCCCCTAAACCCTAAATCCTCCACCAAACCCTAAACCCCCTAAACCCTAAATCCTCTAAGCCCTAAACCCTATACCCTTGAGCCTTACGGAAGACAGGCAAGCCCACGGCACCGGCAGTGGCGCCGCCTTTGCAGGGCAAGGCTCTGTGGTCTCGCATAAGCCAGAAGAGCCCAATACCCCTTAATTAAGGAATATAGCTTAAATCATAATATGAAGCCCAATATAATTTAAGCCATATTCCTTAATTAAGGGTTATTGGGCCCTCTGGGAATAAGTCCCTACAAAGGCAGGTTACTTGGGGGCTTCAAAAGGTAGGATGAGGTGGGGTATATAATCCCAAATACAGTAAGGGTCCTGAAAAGGCAGGATGAAGGTAGGTGGGGTATATTGTAATATTGTCCCAAATAAGGGTATTGATGTAAGGGATCCTTAAGCCCACCTGCCTTCATCCTACAGTTATTTGGTGTTAAGGTAGGTCTCGGGGCCTATGGAGCCTATGGGGAGCAGGTTTAGGGTCGTTGGGTTTAGGCATCTGTTTTGAGGTTGGGGGAGCAGGACGGGTTTCTGGTTGAACCCTAAACCCTACCCCTAAACCCTAAACCCTAAGCCGAAAAGGAGCCCTTACAAAACAACACCTAAACCCTTAAACCCTGAACCCCAAACTGTACAGTTGAGGGCAAAATGCCAGCGCTTCTTTGGAGAAAGGGTGCAGTTCAACTTTAAAAAAACTGCACAGGTGACCTGCGACAAGTGCGATGGACCACATGCCACGGAGAATTGCCCGCATTTCAAAAAGCCCCGAGAGAAGCATCCGGATGCCTGGCGCCTGGGCGCTCTGCGTTTCGAAGGAGGGTTTAGGGTTTAGGGTTAAGGGTTTGCTTTAGGGCGTTGAGGGTCTAGCTTGGGGTTGAGCTGTTTGGCGTTGAGGCTCTGGGGTAGGGGTTGAGGGTTTAGGGCGTTTAGGTTTTAAGATTTTGCGATTATAGACGTGTAGAGTTTAGGCCTCAGGGTGAAGCTGGTTTGGTGTTCAGGGTGTAATGCTGCGAGGTTTGATCGGCAAAGAGCCTCTAGAATCGAACCCCCAAATCGTACCAAGTGGAACCATCAGTCCGGAAACCTGGACATCCCACTCTGGAAGCACAAAATCATAGCTTCGGATACCCCGCATTGAGTCGATTTGCCCATGTATGCATGTGTGCCTTTCCCAAATAACCAATATCCCGTAACCCTGAACCCCAAACTCACCCTTGTACCAGAGCCTCTCAGGTGCGTGAAATCTTAGTTCACAAGCCTCAAATACTAAGTATCCCATACCCTCGAATCCTAAACCCCAATCTCAGGTGCCCTATACCCTAAATCCTGAACCGTTAAGCCCTAGAGCAGGCCTGGACCCCTAAATCCTAAACCCTAAAGGCTGGGACCCTTAAATCCTAAACCCCGAAGGCCTGGAGCCCTCAATCCTAAACCGTTAAGCCTCTCAGGTGCTTGAAAGGCAAGGCGAAGCTCGTTGGCGCGGCCGAGTCGGAGGCAAAGTTCGTCAACCACGCCCGTGTGGTTCGCCAGCCGGGGGATGGCCCCTTGGACGCAAATAGGGCCCCAAAAAAGCACATAAGCAAAAATACGGATAGGGATATCCCATACAAACCCCCTTATAATGAAGGCCAAGAAGGTAGGGATATCCCCATAAAATGCTTATGCTTATGTGCTTTTGGGGGTCCCTAGCAAAGGGTCCAAGTAATAGCAGACCCAGTAGTAGAGTATGTAGGTAACCTTTAACCTTTTGGGGGTGCAGAAGCGCAACATAATCCTAATGTACTCCCCCAAGGTTAACTGGACAAGTAGGTCTGGTATATGCATCGGGGACCCAAATATCTACTAAGTACCTACCATATTGGTAATAGTAGAGCATATACTCCGGGGGCCCAAATATTGGCTAAGTATCTACTATACTGGTACTTGGACGTTGGGGGAGCGCGCAAACCCTCACTAAGACTCCGAGTATACAAAGAGTACCTGCTTTGGTACCTAGTTGTAGTCTTAGAGCCCAAGATTTCAGGGGCCCACGTGGCACAGAATTCTGTAACCTTTTAAAGACTATAGTAGAAGCCAGAAAGTTGGAACATCATTAGCCTCATACCCTTAAGGTAAAGTATAGGGGATCCCAGCATTAATCATCCTAAATCCATGTTCCAACTTTCTGGGGTTCACTATAAAGTATGTCTGGCATAGGTACATGGAGCCGTTGGGACAGCATCCTGGGGTGCGTAGGTCATCCCCGTAACGCGACAGACATACTCACATATGTCGGAGTCCCTCATTATTCAGCACTTATGTAGTGCCTGAAAGCAATAATGCATGTTTTGTAGACTAGAAGTGAGCCGCAAAGATTGAACCCCTGATTCAATAACTTCGAGCCTGAAATGTTAAAATGAGACCCTAAACATTACACCAATACCCAAGACACTTAACTCCTGGAAAGCCTGGCGGTTCGGAGTTTTTTTATACGTGGGCAAGGATCGCCGACCTTCGGCAATTTAACGGCACAACTACTAAGGCTTTTCAGGAGGGGTGCGACGGATTCAGGGTTCTAGGGCTTAGGGTGTTCGGACTTATGGCTTGCATGAGGGTTTATGGTGTTAGGATTTCGGGTATGCGGCTCTAGTGTTTTCATTCTCTATAAACCAAGGCTAGCTTTGGAAGAGCTGTCTGTCACTAAATACCTAATCTCTATACTCCAAGCCCAACGGCAACTCAAGGTTTGCAAGGCTCTACATGATGGGGTGTATTCCAGAGTATGGGCAAAGGGGCTGTCATGAAACTTTAGCCGAGGTTTCTGGGCTTCGGTTTTCAATTTCGGTTTACAGTTTAGCGTTTAAGGAAGTTTAAGGTTTAGGGTTACCTTTACAATTTCGGCTTAAGAGTTCAGAGTTGAATGTTTGGCGGGTTAGGGTTTAGGGCTAACTAGGACCCCGAAGGGCCCTTTAATAGAGGCCTTAGTGGGTATTTGGGGAACAATAGAGGGTAGTTGGGGGGTCTGGGAAGTGTCTTTCAGGGCCCTGAGCCCCAAACTGCACCCAAAGCGCAAGGGGTTTAGGGTTTAGGGTTTTTTTTTGGGTTTAGGGTTTAGGGTTTCGGGCCGCCCAGGCTCTTGCATGTTCCACTCGGTTTCGTATGGACTTGGCGACGGAAGCACAGCCGGGTCACTGCGTAAGAGCGTGGCGGAAGCTTGCCTGAATGAGATGTCATGAACCCTAAAGCGCACACCTGGAACCCTTAACCTACCTTAACCTACCAAAACCTACTTTTTTGTAGGGTCCCTATAAATTCCATATAAGGGTCTATAATAAGAACCTGCAAAAAAGTAGGGTTTGGTAGTTTAAGGTAGCCTAGAGCCCTAAACCCACAGAGGCTTTGGGAATTTCTGGTTTCGAAATGCACGGTTTTGGGATGCAGACGCTTCGCGGTAACCCTCGCCTTAATCTACCAAACCCTACCTTTTTGTAGGTTCTTATTATAAACCCTTTTATGGAAATTATAGGAACCCTACGAAAAAGTAGGTCTTGGTAGGTTAAGATGGTTCTTGGTTTCCTTGCTTGCATGTCGTGGTATTTGAGGACACCATCGCCGCATACCCCAACATGCAAATCCTGGAGACACCCATAGCAGAGTGGATCCGGATGGATGCCAACGTCGGTGTCAGCTCGTATGTCCAAAGCCTCCGGGGCGGCGCCTGGGGCGGCGGAATCGAGCTGGCCGTCGCCTGGACTTTTTTGTAAAAAGATGTTTCGGTGTTTCGAACATTGATCTCCTCTGCTAGAGAGCGTGGACTTCTTAAACAGTGGGATTTGGAAGTCTCATGAACCCCATGAACCCAAGACAACTAGCCTAGCGGACAACAGCTTTTAGACATGTCGTTGTTGGGTATAGCAGTACAGACAACTGAGGTTCTTGCACAGATGAAAAAGGTCAACATTGAAGTCTATGAATCTCGCCGCGGAGGGTACGCCCGCATTGCTCGATTCGGCTCAGGTGGGTAGGTTTTGTGAAACAGGAACGACTTGTAGCCCCAAACCCTACAAGATCGCATGGTATGACCGATCTAGTATTGGTGATAACTCCTAAAAACGGTGGCTGTTGGATCAAATCAGCACAAAAATTCTGGTTGTAACAGGGCTCAGCGCGTAAGGTTTGTTTGACCCTAATCTGGCCCTGAACCCTAAACTCTACACCCTAAACCCTACACCCCAAGGCCTACACTCTACACCCTGAGCCCTAATATAAGCCCTAATCCCGACTACGTAGTCCTAAAGACCCAACAGACAGCTGCTGGATGCCTGAGCTTTCCGTGCTGATGCCCTGGCGGAGCTCGGGGGTTCAGGGTAAGTAGCTCATAACCCTAAACCCGCTATCCATGTGGGTAGGTCTCTAAATTAGGGTCCCCTTTAAGGTCCTTCCATGAAGGTTCCGCCCATGCTGTATTAGGGACCTAAACTTAGTAGCTGAGTGGATGCTGAAAGTGTACACTGTTGGTGGCTTATGAACTCAGCAACTAGGGTAGAGTTTTGGGGTCTTTGCGGAGCCATAATTCAAGCGACCGAACCCTGAGTCCTACGATATAGGGGGTCTGAATGACTAGTATATTTGGTACTGGCATGCCGTACCACAGTACAATATATGCACCACTGCCCTATTCCAATCAGGAAGGCCCCACATGAATTAAGCCACACTTCAGAAACCAAGAGGTGGTCGTACCGTGCCGATCCTGTACCAGGGTCGCTTGCACTATGACGCGCTCGTGCTGAACTGAGCAGTTCCAGCTGTGCGATTCCCTAATCATCTATGTGAACTCCCCTTTCTTCTGAGAACCCCCAAATGCCAAGCTGAAGCATCGCAAACCGTGCCTCTTGCGCGGCTGTTGCCACATGCATCTACATCGAACCGTCGTGCATAGATAATTAGATATTCACAGACAAGACACGTGCACTCACTCAGACCTGTCATGTTCATATACGTCTACATACATAATTGTGACGACTGTCCGTTCTCCACACTTACATTCTTTGGTATCTTTGATGAACCAGAGTATTGGCATTGGGTTCCTGTGCTTTCTGTCCCAAAGGGACAGATGCCACTTGACCAGGATCGGCAGATGCATCATATCGTCTCTGAAACCAAAAAGCCCCATCATGAGACTGATACCCTGAGCCATGTTGTGCTCTTTGTGCTTTATAGGACTGACCCACCCCCGCCCGAACAACTGCAATGCCATGACCTCCAGCCCACCAGAAGTTGCAAAGTTACGTAGGCGGCAAACCTGAAGCCCTCGACTTGTTATTGGTTCAGGGTTTTAGAGGGCTTCGGCCTATAGGTTTCAGGATTTAAGGTTTTAGATGTAGTGTTTGTTGTCTAGGACTGTGGGCTCAAGTGTCGTTCCATGCTCGATTTCATTCTCAAGTCTCCCCCGGGTCTAAGGCACACCCTGCACAAGTCTCATGCATAATAAGCAAGAGCGCGCAGTCTCAACCCGGACCTGCATAGGCGGCTGAACATATTATAACATTATGTCGCGCTCAAAGTGCCCCCGTGCATACGTATAGTCTCCATTGTAGTTCGTTTTTGGTTAACCAGTTTCCCTGGTTAGGATCTTAAAACAGACAACAATGGAGCCTAAAGGTAAGCCCTGTACCCTAAACCCTAAATGCCGAACCCTACATCCTTCTACCAGCAGCGCTTGTAGAGGCATGCTCTGCCGAAAGCACGTCAGCATTTGGGCACCAGATCAGCTTGCATCCGCCTCAGGTTTGCTTAGGGTCGGGGTCTTCTGTCTGATGTGGAGGCCTTAATAATGAGGGCTCAGCAACTGAGGAGGTAACCTTTAAGGAGGTAACCTTTAACCTTTTGGCCCGTTTGGGGTTTATATAAGTAATCCTACCATACTTGAAAAGGTCAACCTGTTTTGTGCTAGAGTACTCAGCCTCTAAGAGAGGGTTTTGGGGTATATGATACTATAAATATATAAAGGAACCCCCAGGTAGCTATTGAGGCCTCTATATTAATTAGGGGGTGGAGGGTTTACAGTCAACTGCCCAAACCTCCTTAGGGTTTATAACAAGAGCCTCGGAACAACTAGGTTATGGTAGCTTACAGCAGGGGGGTGTACAGTTCATCGTCAGTCTATAGAGAGTGTAGGCTTCAGTGGTGAAGCTTTGTGTTAGGAGTTGCTTCAATATCCGTCTCTTTGAGGCACTCCTTCTCACAGAGTTGTCTTTAAAAGGGCGCCCCCAAAGAAGCAGCACGACAGAAGCTAGCTCAATTCATCGTCAAATGTGAAAAGCCTACAGCATTCTTGGGCTATCTTGGGCTTGCAAAGCTGACCTTCACCCCAGGTAGGCCCTGCATTTGAGGGCCTCGGGTTCAGAATGATGTTTCCAGATCGTGATCTGCTGGAGATGCACAATCTCTATGGCCAGTATCTACCAAAACCCATGTCTTGAGGTTCCTAAAGGTTCTATGTTAAGATGCATACATGGACCGGAATTTGTGAACAGGGTCTGGGGCTTGTGATCTGGCCATATAGTGTTTAGGTTTAGTGTTTGCATGCAACCTGTGAACTGGTGAGTACTTCGAGCGACAGCCTAGGCATATGATGCCCAAAACCTTTGACCCTTAACCCAAGCTCCTAAGCCCGAAACCCGCCCCTAGCCTATAAGCCTTTATCGCTGGAGCCTAACATAGGGCCTGAGCCCTTACCGGTTGTATTATATAATATATATATATAATATATATAATATTATATATATAATATTATATATATATATATATATTCATGTGTTTATTCTTTTATTTCTATTTGTTAATCACCTTTATTTAGCTGACTAATGAGCCATAGGTTAATGCACACCCCCCCNCCCCCCCCTCCCCAGCAAATACATAAATCTGGTCTAATCCTTAAGGCTCCTTTGTTGTGCCGAGGTGGCTGGCATCGTGAGGGTCACCGCGCTGAAGATCAGTGTGGGGCACTACGCCAACCAGGGGCCGGCATCCCCAGGGTTATTTTATGGGCTTTAGAATTTTTAGTTTATAGAGTCTAGTGAGTTTTAGAATTTAGAGTTCATGGGTTTAGGGTTTCAAAATTTCGAGTTTAAAGGGTTTAGGGTTCAGCGATCCTCCTCCTTGGCCCCAGAATGAACGGTTTAAGGTTCAGGTAGGTTGTAGTATTATAGGGCTTTTAGGATTCAGCTGCGGATTTAGTACGACGACCATGAACAGGTTCAATTTTTGTTGGCCAGGGAACTCAGCGACTAGGGGACCCGAAAAAGAGAATCCCAAAACATTAAGAAATAAAAAGTTTTATAATACCTTCAGTTCAGTTCAACACCCAAACCTTAGGCCTTAAACCTTAAAGCTCAAACTCCATGGCTCAAACTCTGAAGCCCAAACCCTAGGGCCTAAACCTTCAGGCGTTTTGCTCAGGTGCGATTGAGGTAGTTTCTCCTAGGAGTCCCTCGTCGCCCTGGAGCAGGAACCCTGCGTGGCAGTACTCACTGCCCGCGTGCAGGCCGTTGACAGCGTAGGCTGGCGGCATTTCTTCGACGTTTGAACTGTACCCTTGTGGAGGCTCACTCGTTACATCCCCACCTAGGGTGGCTGGATTCAATCGCCTTTCTTCGGATTGGCCAGGGAGGCCCCACCTTGTGGCTGGCTTCCCGCTATTTTGATATTGGGGACTGGTTATGCGCAGCAGCCTGCTCCTCTACGTGATCTTTTGGACCTTTTGGTTGCAGGGCTGTTCCCCAGCCTACTACGGCTCCTGGACAGCCGAGAGAGCCCGNACCCAGTGAAAGGCGCAAGGGCAGGCACCGTTGAGATTGGAGGCCTCTCTTCCACATTCCGGCGCTCCTCTACTGACATGGTCCAACCAGAGAGTGAGCCTGACGAGGTGGAAGGGGGCAGCCAACTCAGCTCTGCTACCCTTTCGAGCCATCACTTGAGGCCAGCCCCTGAGCAGCAGGATGATGTGGATGGAGGACAGCATGTGGGTTTTTCGGGTCTCTCTTCGAGCCATCACTCGAGGCCAGGCCGCTTGTATATGCAGCAGCAGCAGAGTGTACAGTCCGCGCATGTACAGAAGAGTAGGGTAGTCTGTTTCCGAGCTGAGCCAGACGTCCTCCTATTCCAACCGGGCACCTGCATCAGCACGCCTTCCTCCGCCGGCCTTCCTGACAGAAGGTTGTTGCTGGAGGTTTCCACTCCTACCACGCCAGCGCCATGCTTTCGGCGTGTGCCGCCTGTCGCGAGCACCGCCGCCTCTTCCCCGGGCCCTCGCTGCATTGCTCAGACCGTATCGGGCAGGCGTGTGCCACCTGTTGTGTGCACCGCTGCTGCCTCCCCATANGTGTGCCGCCTGTCGCGAGCACCGCCGCCTCTTCCCCGGGCCCTCGCTGCATTGCTCAGACCGTATCGGGCAGGCGTGTGCCACCTGTTGTGTGCACCGCTGCTGCCTCCCCATACCCTGGTGCCCCAATCCTAACGCAGGGCATTGCCAACTCTGGGGCGGTTCCCTCCTCTCCGAGCAAGGGCCTGCTGCAGCCTTCCTCCGATGCGGATGTTCCGCGTCTGGAGGTTCCGCCTTCACGCGATGCACCCACATGTGTGCCCTTCTGGCCATCCCATATTGCCTACATCCGGGCTGAGGGAGTTCAGTTTGTCCCGGCTGATTTTGAGTATGCCTTGTTGCGGCGCCCCACGGTGCACCTTGTGGCGGAGCTACAGGCACTTTTCGAGGACTCGCAGCAGGCCCAGTTCACTATCTTTGAGCCGGGCCTGCGGCCAAGACAGAGGAGGTGTCACCGGGACTGGCTTCTCGACGATTTTGTGGCAGACGCAGTTGGCAGTGCAGCACACCCTGTACGGGCAGTTCAGTTGTTGTTCAGGCCTCTGCAGGGGTACCCGAGGCCGCAGCTTGTGTTGACCCACGTGTCAGCCCCCCGAACCTTCTTAGCGGTGCCTTTTGACTTCCGGCATGTACAGGGCCAGGTCGTCACTGTACACCTCCCGCCGGCCATTCCCATGGTGCTGGTACCAGAAATACTGTCCTCTCCGAGACACCCACGCCGGGCGCTGCTCGCTTTCCAGGGCCACTTTTGTCAGTACGGGATGCGGCGGGGATACAGCATTTTGACATTCGGCCGCCCATTGACCGATATGAATGGCTGGTGCCGCAATTCCAACGACTTGATGAGCACGATGAGCTTGGGGAGCGGCTGCCTTCCACTGTGACCACTACCATGATGCTCCCCAGCGCCCGGCGCAATCGAGCAAGGTCCGCCTCCCCTTCACCGGATCCGGAGGCCGGCCGCGATCCCCCGACGCTTCTTAGGGCTGCGACGGGCGCTACGGATTGCAGCGGGGCAAGAGGTTCTGCGGGCCCATATCCTCAGGTGCCTATGCAAGCGCGGCAGCGAGCTGGTACCTATCTAGAGCCAAAGTCCTTCTTTCCTCAGGTTTTAGCGTGCCCTCGTCGGCCGCCTCGGGACACTCTGCGGTTGGCGGGAAGCATGCACATTGTCCCGGCATGGGCTGCGGCGGTGATCGCCCCCGCCACCCCTCTGCACATGCACGACTGGTCGGGCTTCCTGCCAGTACGTGGCACTACTCCTGGATGTNTGGCGGGAAGCATGCACATTGTCCCGGCATGGGCTGCGGCGGTGATCGCCCCCGCCACCCCTCTGCACATGCACGACTGGTCGGGCTTCCTGCCAGTACGTGGCACTACTCCTGGATGTTCGCTGTCGCACTATGTGCTTTTTGATGTGCAGGGACATGTGCGCATCAGGCATGCGGTCGCGGATTGGACGCTCACAGAAATCATCGCTGATGTTCTCTCGCTCCTGCCTGACACGGTCTCGATCAGAGTCCTGGCTCGTATCCTGCCTGGCCTACCAGCTCTGCAGCTGGTCGCGCGCCCGAGGAGCGCGCCCGCTGAAATGGGCGTTCTGCCCGTTGACCTGCGCCCGACGGGTGGGATGATATGCACCCTGCTTGTACCAGGTGGTGCGACACAGCAAGATGTCGTGCATAAAGTGGTTAACGAATGCCGTACTCCACCAGTGGATCTTTCGGTTGCGAGGGGAGGAGTCTTTGCACGGCTCCCGCTTGTTGCTGATGACGCTGACCATCTGCACTCAGGCGCGCCCACTGCCCAGGCCACGCGGCCCGGACCTGTTACAACCACCACCACCACCACAGAGGTCATGGCTTGGGCTGGTGGAGCACCTATGGACATGCCTCACCGGATTACGGTCCTCACTCGACATGGCCCGGTTGAGGGTGCGGTTTTATCAGGACGGGCGGATTTGCCGTCTCAGCTTGAGCCCATCCTGACCCACATTTTGCGCTACGGTCACGCTCCGAGACAAAGTGCGGTTGTTCTTGCCAGGGTCCAGCCTACCACGCAGGATCGCACTTTTCAGACTTTGTTCAATTGGGCCAATCGCTGTCCTAGGGTCGCTAGTGTTGTGGTCGACCGTCGCTTGCTTGGACAGGGTCTTGACCTTGTTGAAGTGCCAGAGGGCACAGAGCCGAGACATCTTTTGACGACGCAAGATCGACAGCAGGGCTTTGAATTCTCGGTCAACGGCGTTGCCGCCCCTGCCTGGCGGAGGTGGCTCCGTACCGGGGACGTGATCCAACTTATGCGGACACGTATCAGCCCCCCGGTCTGGTCTACTGGATTTGTCATGGATTTCTTTCCGGAAGCCAGGGCCTTTACCGTGCCACTACACCTGCTGGACGTGGAGCCAGTAGCAGCCGAGGTCCCTGATGACAATCTTGCAGTCGCCAATGCTGCTAGCATACGGGGGCAGCTTGAGTACTTTATGGCTAGGCGCTTGGACGAGCTCGGCCGGCCTGGCCTGGGTACCCATCATGTTGTGGTGCAAGGGCCGACCCATGGGGACCTCTACCTGCATATCTCCCAGCCCCTTACCCCTGATATTGCTCAGGTGGAGGAATACTTGCAGGCAACAACCTTCTGGGATAGACAGCTTCTTGTCCATGACACGGACCACTCGGTCGGGTATGTCTCCTACTTTGCGTCCTCTCAGCCGAACACGCGGCTCTATACAGCGCTTGTGCCGACACCGACCGTGGACAGCACGCTTGTCTTTCAGATNCATGACACGGACCACTCGGTCGGGTATGTCTCCTACTTTGCGTCCTCTCAGCCGAACACGCGGCTCTATACAGCGCTTGTGCCGACACCGACCGTGGACAGCACGCTTGTCTTTCAGATTGACCCGCACGAGCCACATCTTAGCCGACATGTTTTCCTGATGGGGCATCTGCGTCCGGCCCCAGTACGTCGGCTCCGTCAGGGCCTTTTTATAGAGATGCGGCACGTCGACCTTCCCCAAGAGCCGGGGTTGCAGCTTCTGCAAACACATGTACAAGTACGGTGCAAAGCCTCACCGGCTGTCACAGTCCCTCCTCGGCGCCCTGCCGATATGCACAGTGCGGTTGAAGGCGGTTCCCTGTCGATCCTTCCTGCACCACCCAGAGTCTCAGACGCTCGGCAGAGCTCAGGGCTGCGGGTCTTGTCAGTACAGGGCCGGTTGAGGCGAACGGAGGCATCGGTTGATGTAGCTCCTCGCTTTAATTCGACGCACCCATGCCAGGCGGTTGAAGGCGGTTCCATGTCGATCCTTCCCGCTCCCCTTACGGCTCATAACGTCGTTACTCCTTTCGGCCGCCGGCAACTCCATGCTGCTTTACAGCTGGGGCCTGCTCCAACNTCATAACGTCGTTACTCCTTTCGGCCGCCGGCAACTCCATGCTGCTTTACAGCTGGGGCCTGCTCCAACGCCTCTGCCTGCGAGTCAGCCTTTTTCCGTGGCCGGGCCAGTCGGGACGGCGCCAACCTCGGATGTTACAGGGGTAGAGGTTCTAGCTGTGGCTGCTGAAGGCTCTGGGGTCCCTGCCTCTCTCAGTGTTGCGGGCCACACTTCCCTGGCTCCGGGTTCACCTCAGGCACAAGTACCCGCCTATAAGTTGCATTTGGACCAGCTGATCCCGCATGTCTCAGCCCCTGCTGTGCCTTTGGCCGGGACTCCTGAAGCCTCTTTGCAATTCCCCCTGCCGGACGATATTGAACAGCACGCTTTTGAGGGATTTGAGATAGCACAATACCAGCGCCAGGTTTCGCCCGAGGTAGTTTTGCATCCTGCTGCAGCCTCGCTTCTGCAGGGGCTACCAGTTGCTTCTGTCGGCTCGCGGCCAGAGGCTTTGATGTGCTTTGTCGATGGCTCGTTTGATGGCCATGCGGCTGCATGGGCCGTAGCCTGCGTGGGCTTGCATCTCGGGCAATGGCACTGGTTTGGTTACCGCAGCGGGCCTTTGCCGACGCGGTTGGAAGCCGGCTCCGTCTTTCCCGCAGAGGTTTTTGCTCAATTTGTCGCGCTGGGGACAATTGCGTCCTGCGCGGTGCCGGGGGCTATTTTCTACGACTCCCAGTCGGCCGCCTTGGTCTCTCACGCGGCTACTGCGCTTGTTGCACAGGATCCGTTGACGGCGGCTGCTGCTAGCCTTACTGCATACATTAGAGTGCAGCGTAGGCAGCTTGCCTTCGTTTACACTAGGTCACATGTGCATCACCCTGGCAATGAGCTTGCTGATGGTCTGGCGGTTGCAGCTCGCAAGGCGCCTGGTACGGCTGCGCCTCTTGACTTTGATGTAGCGCGGGACATCCTGGAGCGGTCCTTTGATTGGCTCTGGATGCGCCCTGCGGCCAGGAGCCACCCGGCCTGGCCTAGCCTAGACGCGGACGGTGCAACTGTGCCCTGTGGGCGGGCGTCCGCTGCTGTCTATCCCACGCCGGCGGCATGGGCGGCTCTTCCAGAGACGGCGCCTACTGCTAGCCGCACCTGCATTCAGGCAGAGTTCCTTACGTATAACACTCTCTCCTGCCGTACTAGTTTGCAGCGACATTGCCTCCAGGCCTTCATGTTGGGACGTCGGGCTTCTGTTCTGGCCCTGCAAGAAACGCGGCAGGATGCCGAACCAATAGCTCAGGTCGGTCCTGTCATTCGCGTGGCGTCCCAGCCTGACCAGGGTCAGCTAGGCTGTCAATTGTGGCTTAACACTACTGGCCGGCTGCAGTTTGCTCTGCGGCGCACCGCCGTTCTTTATTCCTCGCCTCGTGTCTTGATAGTGCTTGCATCCACCCCTGTGGCGAAATTTTGCTTTGTGGTGGCACATGCCCGCACTTCTACGTCGGCGGGGGATTCCATTGCAGAGTGGTGGGCTGCTCTGGAGTGCAGAATGCGGGCCCTTCCGGCTGGTATCACCCCGGTTGTTTGTCTCGACGCAAATGCCAGATATCGTCTGGACAGCCTGCGTGCCGAAGTGCCGGACAATCAAAATGCTGTGTGCTTGGATCACTTTTGCCGGCGTTTCTCTTTGTTTC
Organism: Symbiodinium sp. clade A Y106; assembly: GCA_003297005.1. Classification (NCBI taxonomy): domain Eukaryota; class Dinophyceae; order Suessiales; family Symbiodiniaceae; genus Symbiodinium; species Symbiodinium sp. clade A. The sequence goes on along the minus strand of BGNK01006715.1, from coordinate 2,731 downwards.
GGACCCGTGCTTACACGCCTGCCGGCGCGGGTATCAAAACTTGGACTTCGCCCCATGGTGCGCCAGCCTGCCTGGACTACATACTATGCCCTGAAGCCTGGGCTGAGCGTGCAGACACCCTGACTGACCTTGGACTGCTGGATGCCCACTCCGGCATTGATCATGATGTGCTCGGCCTCCAGGTCAGGTTTGAAATTGAGGACTGTCCTAAGATGCCACGCGTGGACACTCGGGCTATGTTGCAGCCAGCAGGCCGCGCAGCTATCACATCCCTCTTNTCCAGGTCAGGTTTGAAATTGAGGACTGTCCTAAGATGCCACGCGTGGACACTCGGGCTATGTTGCAGCCAGCAGGCCGCGCAGCTATCACATCCCTCTTCCAGCATGTGCCAGTATGCACGTGGAACATGCCATCAGATGACCATCTGCGTGTCGTTCAGCAGCACTTGATGCAGGGTGTACAGGCAATCTTTTCGCAGCAGCGGGCTCTCCCCCGCCGCCCTGTTCTCTCCGCGGCGACGTGGGAACTCCTTGGAGTCAAAAGGTGGGCCCGACGCGTCTTCCGACGACGGGCCGGGTTACAGGCACGCAAGGTGCTGCATGCTTGTTTGCTGGCTTGGCGTTCCGTCCGGACGGGCCAGGCGTGCACACCTGCGCTTGATTTGGCCCGCTATGACCACCAAGCGGCCGCTTACATTTGTTTCATGCGTAGCCTCGCTGGTCTCATTCGGGAGTCCACGCGGCGAGATGAGGCGGAGTACGCCAGGGAACACCTACAGGCGGCCAGGCATCGAGGCGTCGACGCTATGGCCACGGCCATCCGAGCTGTGCTTAAGCACGGACGTAGATTTAAGGCCCCCAGGCCGGCCATCAATTTGCGCGTCCATGATGAGCTTGTTACCGATGAACAGGACGTTCTGCGTGCCTTCGGGCAATCCNTAAGGCTTGGTTCTTCGAGAAGAGTTTGCCAACTTTGTCGGCGGAGCTGCAGAAGTTCTTCCTGAGCAAAGACGTCACACGGGTTTCTTGACACGATTGGTCTGTATGGGTTTAGGGTTCAGGGCCTAGGGCTAGGATAAGAATTGTAAGTTCCATTTTTTCGTGTGTGGCCCTTTTGTAATTCTCAGGCCGCGAAGACCCAGTTGATCAACGACGTCGTCAAGCCCGGGAAGACGACCNNNGACTGCTCACTACCGCTCCGTCCTCGGGAAGACGAAGCAGAAGTCTTACCCGCGAGCGATTATCGTGGGTAAGTGCGGATCAGAGACGGCCTTTCTGCAGGCACTCCGCGACGGAGACATTGTCGAGATCACCGACCAGGGCCAGACCCAGTACATGTACAGGCAGCTGGAGGTTCAGCACCGGACGGCTGCAGTACAGAA
>BGNK01006714.1:1110-12384 GCA_003297005.1 Symbiodinium sp. clade A Y106 | reverse complement strand
CCCCTTCGAAGAGGGCTTCGAAGGCGATTTCGCAAGGGATTTCCTTTTGCGTGGTGGAGAAGATATTTTTATTGTTTGCATAGAGTATAATAGTAATAGTAATAGTACGAAAGCAAAGCGTTAAAGCAGAGCAGCGGAGAAGCAGAGAAGCGCAAAAGCTGAAAAGCAAAAGGAAAGCAAAGGCAGAGGAAACCAATCAACAAGACAAAACAACAAGCAATCAAAGCAGGGAAGAGCAGCAGGCGAACACTTAAAAAGAGAAAAGGGAAGCAGATAATCAGAGAAGCAGAAAAGCAGAGAAGCAAGAGAGGCGGAAAAGCAGAGAAGCAGAAAAGCAGAGGAAAGCAAAAGCCCAAAACAACAAACAAATATGAATGCAGGGAAGAGCTGCAAGCAAAAACGTAAACAAGAGACAAAAGCGAAGCAGACAATCAGAGAAGCAGAAGAGCAGAAAAGCAAGAGAAGCGGAAAAGCAGAAAAACATAGAAGCAGAAAAGCAGAGGAAAGCAAAAGCAGAGGAACGCAAAAACACAAAAATCAAAAAACAACAAAGCAAAAGAATACTAAAGCAGGGAAGAGCTGCAAGCAAAAACTGAAAAAGAGAAAAGCAAAGCAGACAATCAAATAAGCAGCAGCAGAGAAGCAGAAAAGCAGAGAAGCACAAAAGCCAAGGAAAGCAGAAAAACAGAAGAAAGCAAAAAGCACAAAAACAGAAGAAAAGCAAGAAAAGCAAAACAATCCTCAGATAATTCGGATTCCCCCCTATAACACCCATACAAAACCCATGAAACCACCTACATTAGCTCTCCCCTGCAGGCCAATGTACTTGCAGAAGCTTCACGAGCCAAGGCAGGCGGTTTGCCTCCCAAGCTTCAGTAGCCTTCAGGGCTACTCTGTAAGGGTAATTACCGGGTTATGATATTCGCGTTCCTACTCGGGTTCTGTCTAACGGCTACTGTAGGACAAGCAGCGCTACTATCCGGACCTTTTTGATGATGATGAAGATGATGATGACTAAGACTCTAAGACCGTACCAGGCGGTAGGAGAGAGCCGAACAGGTCAATGTGTATGTAGATAAGTGCCAAAAGCGCTTGGAGCAGCGAAGCAATCAGCACAGGGACATCTAGCATAATCTCCCTTTCTCCGTCTCTCCATCCCTCCAAGCAACCACTCACTCAGCCACACAGCACTTCTACAAAGCCTTCTAGACAAACCCTTTTACGAACCCTTCCGCAAAAACTTCTACAGAACCTCCAACAGACGTCTCTTACGCCCTTCTAAAAACTCTGTTATCAACACTTTCTCTATTGTAGTAAGCTTCTCTTAGTAACCTTCGAGCAACAACGGCCAAAAGGCTTCCCACCATGCACTGGCAGATTCACCAAGTACTGGCGTTCCCAGTGCCTTAAAATATAGGAGAACCTCACGAAATCCTCACTGAAACCTCACATCATGCCATCCATCACACATCAACCAAGCGCTTCACATCAACCAACTCCAAATCCAATAGAAACACCACCTCCACAGAAACCAAGAATGGCAGCCTCAGCTGCCGCTCTGCGCAGCGGCTTGGGCGGGGGCGGCCCAGGCAGTGTGGGCACCCGCACCCCGCGGAAGTTCCCCGGCCTTCTCTGGTTCCGCGAGTCAGGTCGTTGGGGCCTTCACACAGGCCCCTGTTGTCAACTGCTTCAGGGCAAAAACCTTCAACATGGGTTGTACGGTTGTACCTGCGCATCATGATGGGTTCAAGCCGAGTCTGAGTGAAAATTACAGGCCTTAGAAGCAGGGCTTCCAAAATTGAAGGGGTTCTTTGACTTTGGCTTTGGCATAAGGCTCTGGGGTTTAGGATGTTGTTTCGATGAGAGGAGACGAACACGTTTGAGCACACACCTGATCAGGCTTTGCTGTCCTGGGCGCAGGTCTCAAGAATAGGATGCCCGTGAAGCCAAAATAGCACCAAAAACCTCTGCCAAAAGATGGACTTTAGACCTCCAGAAGTCTTTCCTGGGCCACCCGACAGAGCGGCAGCCTCGCAACACGGCTGCAGTCGCTGGGGCGTGCATGGCCAGGGCACCTTGGATTTTGTGTCGCGACACAACGGATCTATCTTCGCAGACATTGACAGAGTAGAAAAGGACAAGGTTCAGAGAGTGTTCAAATTATTCTGGGGTTGATGCATCGTATGCAAACACAAAAAGATGAGGGCGGGTGCAGGGTTTAATCCACCCTACACTCGCTGGCCACCTCTGTCCGCAAACAGCTCTGATCCACTGACCCCTTGAGTTCCAAGCTCAGCATCCAAAGCTTTTGAGCATCTTTTGCCTGAACCACCATGCTGCAATTCATACTGTCACTGAATCTTTACTAGCCCCAAATGTTCGAGCCCCCTAAACCTCAGCGCTAATTCAATCCATCACTCCCCTTGCAACCCCAAATCCACAAGCCCCAGAACCCCTTGCGACCTGAACGACCCTTGCCAAAACCCTCAAGCCTCAACACCCGACGAGCCCAGCACGGTTGGAGATCTCCGGGCTGGGAGCTGGTGCCTGGAGCGGTGTTTGGATTTCGGGCTGAGTTTGAGCCGTAAAGGCGGTTGACTCTGAGCTTTCAATCCTTGTGACGTTTCTGCTTCTCACTTCTCAGGTACAGCGAGACATGATTGACCAGTCCTACGGACAATAAGTCGAATCAGCACGCTACAGTAGTACGCCAAAACGGCCGTAGAACAGAGGAGATTTATTTCACAAAGCTACAGTATGACAAGGGTGCAAAGCAAGTCTGCTGGCAATTCTGTGTGAATGAACCCAGCTGACACATGTGAGATGATGCCTCAAGTAACTACAAGCCCTCCAACGCCGCAACAACTCAGCAGAGTCCCACCTTGAGTGCCGAAGGATTGCGCACAGCCTCTGCGAATCAATGCAATGGCTTGGAAGGCAAACTATAGGTTCTAGATTTGCGTAGAAGATTTGCGTAGAGATCAATATGCCGCTGGTTGATTCGGGAATAGATCTGGGCGATCAGGACAAGCTTTCAGTTCTGCGGGTTTGCAGGTCCAGCTTGATGACCAAGTCACCTCAACTTAAACCACCCAAGCTGCGAAACCTTAACTAATTTACCATAGAGTGTCTGGACATGGAAAATTGGAATCGGAGGAATTTCCTTAGCACACAGCACACTCTTACATAGTCAGGCTACCGTACTAAAGTTGGGCCATTGTCGTGCTGCCGTATCAATCTAGTATACCATACGGCCTTCCTGCGGTACTCTGCTACACGCTAAGACCCTCAACCGGTACTGATGCATGATGATGGTACTGCATTCCTCCCCAAACACTGAGGTTGGATTTTGGGGCTTGGCATCAACGATAAAGGGGCCCTGCAGCACCAAGCATTCTGAAAAGTAGACTAGGTCCTCTGGAGAATTCGCAATGCAACGCTCAACCTCCGAGAAAATTACCTGAAGGGCGAGCTGGAAGATTGAAAGGCTCAGGTGGAGGCCGTCGTAGACAGGGTCCGGGTCATCAGCACCTGTCTGACCCGATCTTACCGATAAACACCAATGTTTCGGGCCCTCGAAACATATAGGTTTCGTTGAATACTGCAGAGTGGAAAGATTTTGACCGCCAAACCCTTCAGGATTTTGTTGCCATGTCTTGAGGGTGGCAGATCGTTGAATCCGGGCTCGGGCCAAATCTTCGATGCGACGCCCTTATCTTCAATCACCTAGCATTGAGGTCCCTGCGACCTACCTGAAAACTAGTGAGAAGCTGCGTCGAGGCCAACTTTTCTGCTGGTAGGTTGGGGCTTGGGGCTTGGGAAGGCGGGCAGGTCCTGGTGGGGGTTTGTGATCGCTGCAAGGAATTGACGGCGTGGGGGAAGCGGGACGGCGGGACCGTTCTCGCTTGTCGGTCCAGAGATGAGGCGAAGCCTTGAGCCACACAAGTTGTGACTTGTCTTCAAAGGCTTTCTCCTTGCAAAGAACTCACCCGAAGCTGGACTAACCCGAATTCACCGGGGGCACCGGAGACATCGTCGCTCGGTTCGGTGTCGCCGTCCTGTTGCTGGCATCAGAATGTGCAAAAACCCACCCTATCAGCCTACACCAGAAACTCCCGGCGCTAGTTAGCCGAAGTAAGGCACCAGGCGGGGAAGACGAAATACGGCACTAATATCTAGTGTTGGGGTATTGAACTAACTAGGGTCTGGGCTTCAAGGTTAGGGCCTAGTTAGGGTAGTGGATTTGCATTCCAGGACCACGGCAGTGTTAAATTTCACGAGCTCGGCCGGTCGGGCCGCGATCAGGGTTTGGGGCATTGAGTTGTTCAAAGGGGTCTTTCGGCGCCAGAGAATGTTGTTTTCGGGATGTCGTGTCCGAATTAGCTAGAACCCGAAAAAAAACCTGAAAAAACACACTTCGCCCGGTCTCGGCAGCCATTGACATCTCCGATTGTGCTAGTGGTAGCACCTCGGACTAAGTCTCCGGCTTTGGCAATGGAGCGACCGTCGCTGCGATCCATATTCTCGAACGCTGTGTTTCGAGATTACATTTTTCTGGCACTCTATCCGGGAACTCACCAGACTGGTCTGGCCAATATCGCCAACGCCAGCAAGGAGATGAACTTAAGGATGCACGAGTACCAGGATGCGTACCCTTTCGTGCATCCTTTGCCAGATCCGAATAAGCCGGGGCCGTCAAGGTACGACTTCTCAGACAGCTCGGACCGCTGATAGTGTGTATTCTCTGCTGACCTCGCCTGAGGGCTGAGNGCCAGATCCGAATAAGCCGGGGCCGTCAAGGTACGACTTCTCAGACAGCTCGGACCGCTGATAGTGTGTATTCTCTGCTGACCTCGCCTGAGGGCTGAGGTCGGTAGGACAGTTAGCAGCCGGCAGCAGCCTAGCCTCGTATGGGGGAAAACGGTTTTTTAGGCATGTGCATGTTTTGCATGGTTGTTTGGCAGCTGCGATTGCGTGTGCCAGTGCTGCAGGGGCTCAAAACAGCATAAAGATTTATGCGTTCATTACACGACCCTGGATGCCAGGGTCATGTAACTTACTACAGTCTTAAAATCTCAAACATGTCCGGTTCCCTGGAGTCGCTATGCATTGCGGTGCGCATCTTCGCATCTTTGACATCAAAGGACCGATCGTGCATCGTGCAGAGGTTGTCGAGCTGCATGGCTGCTGCATGCTCATATGAACCGCAAGATTTTCGGCTCGTTTAAGGTTCAGGACTCAAATCCCTAAACCCTGGAATCGTAAATCCTCACGCCTTAAGGTTGTGTAGTGGTTCAGTCGCTGATTCATCCACTTGGTGGCTGTAGGTCGCTGTGTTGAGCCATGCGGCAGGGCAATCGGAAGTGGCAGGTCCCGCTGCTCGCTTGCAAGAAGCTAGGAGCACTACTAGTATTACTAGTACTAGTACTAGTACTACTACTACTACTACTACTACTACACTGAGGAGGAATCCGGGGTCGCCGCAGACGCCTCCTGAGCTGTTCGCCCGGCCGTTCATTCCGCCCCTCAGCTTGAAACTAGTACTACCACTACTACTACTACTACTACTACTACTACTCGTTCTTCTACTGCTACTGAGGGATCCCCGAACGCCGCCGCAGCTTCTGGTGGCCGTCCGGGGGCCGGTGCCGCTCCTCACCTGAATACTAGTGCTATTACTACTACTACTACTACTACTACTACTACTACTACTACTACACTGCAATACTGAGGAATCCCCGGACGCCGCTTGGGCTTCTCCGGCCGCTCCTTGCTTGATTTCTGGTACTGCTACTTGCTAGGCTTGCTTAATTTATCTTACTTTCAGGGTTATGGGGCTTCAGTGTTGACTTAGGCCACATGGTCGCTTGACATGGACACCACCGGGGCCGCCCCCGGATACGCCGCCACGGCTCACATTGACCCCGGAGGGACCACCGCCACCTACGCCGACACCACGCCCGCCGCTTTCTTCAATTTGGTGTCAGGGTTTTGGGCTTAGCCACTTTCGGCTTCGGTCCATAGAGGGGTCTTGGGCTTAGGCAGTTTCGGCTTCGGTCGAGGGGTTTTGAGGTCATGGATGACTTCTCCGGCGAGCCGCACCTCGAGCCCGGGGATGGTGTCGCTCGATCCAAACTTATAAGCCAAACCCTAAAGGCCGCTGAACTCTAAACCCCAAATAAGCCAAACCCTAAAGAGGATTTGGCTGGGGCAATCGCCTTCGACTTCGCCGGCGCCAGCGAGCCCGTTGCCCAGGGTGTGGCTCGATCCAAACTTAAAACCTTAAACCCCAAACCCCTAAAGCCTCGGGCCGCTTCCTCCATCTGAGGCCACCCTTGCCGGGGCATGCTGCGCATCATCCTCCTCCGTGGCTCGATCCGAACTTAAGTACTTAAGCCAAACCTTAAACCCCAAACCCCTAAAGCCTCAGGCCGCTGAACCCGAGTCGGTGAGTCGGCACATGGCCACCACCAGACACTAAGCCCCAAANAAACCTTAAACCCCAAACCCCTAAAGCCTCAGGCCGCTGAACCCGAGTCGGTGAGTCGGCACATGGCCACCACCAGACACTAAGCCCCAAACCCCTAAAGCCTCAGGCCGCTTCCTCCATCTGAGGCCACCCTCGCCAGGGCATGCTGCGCATCCTCCTCCGCCTCCTCCTCCGTGGCTCGATCCGAACTTAAGTACTTAAGCCAAACCTTAAACACCAAACCCCTAAAGCCTCAGGCCGTTGAACCCGAGTCGGTGAGTCGGCACATGGCCACCACCAGACCATCTGAGGCCACCATTGGGGCAGTGCTTTCCGGCGAATCCGTGGCTCGCTCTGAACTTAAGTACTTAAGCCAAAGCTTACTAAGCTTACACCCCAAACCCTCCAACCAGGCCAGTCTGCGGCTGGCATGGGGCGCATCCTCAGTGGCTCGATCTGAACTTAAGTACTTAAGTCAAACCCTAAACCCCAAACCCCTAAAGCCTCAGGCCACGGCCGTGGGCTGGATTTTGCTGCTTCGACGGCTGCGGCGGCTGCGGGGCGTCGCTCGATCCGAACCCTAAGTACCTAAAACCCGAAACCCGAAACCCCTAAAGCCTCAGGGCACGGCCATTGCCTCCCGGCTTTTGCAGCTGCGGCCCCTGCGGCGGCTGCGGGGCGTCGCTCGATCCGAACCTTAAGTACCTAAAACCCTAAACCCGAAACCCCTTATAAACCCTCAGGCCACGGCCATTGGCTCCTAGCTGCGGCGGCTGCGGCGGGTGCGGCGGCTGCGGGGCGTCGCTCGATCCTAACCTTTAAGTACCTAAAACCCTAAACCCGAAACCCCTAAACCCTCAGGCCACGGCCATTGGCTCCTAGCTGCGGCGGCTGCTGGCCACCTGGAGTAGTCATGGGCCCTTACGGGCCGAGGGCAACCGCCATCGCGAGCAGAGGGCCATACTAGTAAACCCTAACCCTAAAATCCTAAACCCACCCTAAGGGTCCAGGGATCTCCTTAGGAGGGTCCGGAATCTCCTAGCGAAAGCCTTTGGGGTCTCAGAAACCTTACATTTTCAGGTTCCCTGAAGTGTTAGGACCCTCCCTAAGTACAACTTAAAGACTTAAAGCCCACATTGGCACATTGGCTCCTCGCTCGACGTAGACATGGGCCTTATAATCGGCGGGGCCTGCAGGGCCTGTGCGGGCTGCGGGCAAAAAAAATGTTTGGAGTGCGAGCGCCTGCCCTGCGCTGCTATCCATGCGCATAGCTGGCATAGCTTGCAGGACATACGGCCCATCATATGTGGCGAGCTGCTCGGTTCAACATGATATTGCTCTTGCACAAGTGGTCTTGTTGAACCTTGTTGAATGCCGCATGCCTGCTACCAAGGCGACGCTCGAGAACATGCAAATGCTCGTTTATTTGGGCTTCTTGGATGCACCAATGCCAAAAGGCTGCTATGAGCGATGATCTGTTCCATTTCTCCGGTTGCTTGTAATGAGGCGGCGATTGGCGATACCAACCTGCATGAGGGAGGATCTGACTTCGGATTGCATTGGCTGCCGCTTGCTGTTCGAGTTTGCATAAGTCTTGTCGATTACTGTGATTACTGCCAATCTGAGGTTGCTGAATTGCATATCCTTGCGACCTCTGATGTGCTGCGGTTCAATCAAGATGAGCTTTGTGGCTGCGTGTTTGCACTCTGTCAGTGGTGTAGTCTAAACATCTCGAGTTTGAGTGCGTGTACTTGGATCGAAAACAGCTTAAAATATGCTTTGTTAGATGATCCACGTGGCTATCTACTGTAGTGATATGTGCGCAAGGGTTATCGGCAGCTCAGCACGACATCGAGGGTACACGACCGGTCAAGTTGTGGGGCTTGGCACCATGGCGGATCAGCAGCCCCCTGCTATTCGGCCGAGATCGGCCTTCCTGGAGTCGCGAGAGACAGGTGGCTTCAGGTGCTCTGGGGTTCGACAGCCATAGACTCCTGATTGTTTGTCCGGCCAGGCACACATTGGATGCATTGCTGCAAAGTCTTCTTTTCTCTCGCTTGTTGAGATCGGCAGCCACCTTCAAGCGAGCGGTTGTGTTCGCTGTCAGCTATGTCTTCGGCTTCGAAGACGCTCGTTCACACAAGGTACCTGTAGATGATCGACTTGTTGTCATAAATTCCCAAACTGAGGTATCAGCTCGAGTTCAAGAATCCTTCGATCAGGGTGATATTCCGGCTCCTTCTCCTGCGACCTTATCCCGTGCACGATTTCTTGTGGCTTGGCGTCCGTGATGTCTGTCTGTTGTACGACGGGACTAGGATCATTTTGGCTGCTTAGGCTGACTTGATCCTGATGAAGTCGCAGCGGCGCCTGTGGCTGGAAAACATGCAAGCGTTCGTTTATCTAGGCTGCTGGCATGCACCTTATCAAGTCATCAAGTTCAAGAAATACATGCGACGGAAAACAATGATGAATCATGAACCGAAATTATTTCTTGATTACTTGCAATGAGGTGGCGATGCCAGCCCTCAGGGAGGATCGGACTTCTTCATGCGGCGGGGTTGCATGAAGGCGCCTCGAGCTCGCTTTCCGAGTGCTGCCAATCTGAGGTTGCTGCAGGATATCGTCCATTCATAACAAAGTAGATTGTGCCTGGTATCTTGGTATTTATCTACGAGTGACGAGAGTGAGAGCGAGTTATGAAGTTATCGGGCCCAATTGATTGAATATCTGAACAAGCCCGGAAATCGATACGAATCCAAGGCTGATAGTGAGAACTTTGCCGCGGTGCACACCAACATCATGCCGGTTACCACGCTGGCGTCAGGCATGGCTGGACGTGTGAGAATGCCCACTGAGCTGATTAATCACGCATTGCAAGTATCAATGTTTGTTTCTCAGGGAAAAGCGATTTGACCCACAAATTCAAGTGTGTATTTCATACTGCAATCTTGGAGATCGGAACTTCTGTGTCTTGTTTGCAAGTGGAGGGTGGCCGGTTGCAGTGTCATGATACATNGATCTCAATCTCTGTTGTTTGCTGATGAAGGGGAAGGGGCAGCCCCTAAAAGCTGTTCAACAAGCCAAACGACCCTAAACCCTGCAAATTATTTTACGGTGAGGTTTGGCTGCTTTGCGCCGCCCACCACCGTAACCCTACGCCTGCTTTGACTTTGCGGGCCCATGCGCCCATGGTAATCTTAAACCCTCCACCTGAACCCCTAACCAAATCCTGAAACTGTGCACCAAATGATGCCAATCCTTGAATTGTTTTTCTGATGCTTTCGATTAGGTCTCCTTTCTTGGGTCTGGGATCCTTGTGGTTTCTTGAACGGGAGCAGTCCTCAAAAAAACAGTGCAGCAATCATATAAGGACTATCACACATCTACGACAACCTCACATCGGATGTGCTCCGTGCCATGACCCATTACGAGGGGTTTCAGGAACATCTCCGACCAGTCCTTGACCTCTTGAGCGCCACGACTTACCGCGAACGACTGGTGGCTACATGCTTCCGAGGGTCGGTTTTTGAAGTCCTCATCAAGTCTTGGCCGGCAGGACATTTCATCGCTTGGCGATGGAATTCCCTGGCTGACTGTGTGTCGGCGCTGATCATGCGCACGGGTGCGCTGATGGAGCAGTGGAGCGCTCACAAGCCCCTCACTTGCAAAAAACAACATAGCATTTGCAACCAACAGGTATGTTAGAAGTGAAGTTGCCTGATCGAACCAAGGTTCAGCTACCGAGGCTCATCATCGACTTTGCGCTCGCGACAGCAACCGGCAGATGCAGCGCAAGGAGGCCCCAGCAAGATGATCAGCGCGGTCACTGCAGCTGTAAGCAGCTCTTTTTTCTGGGCGTATGCGGCCATGGTGGATCTACTGGCAGGATTCTCCTCAGAGCTGATGGGGTNGCAAGGAGGCCCCAGCAAGATGATCAGCGCGGTCACTGCAGCTGTAAGCAGCTCTTTTTTCTGGGCGTATGCGGCCATGGTGGATCTACTGGCAGGATTCTCCTCAGAGCTGATGGGGTGGGCCGAGGGATGTGGATGCCCGGGCCACCAGCATGCATGTCGCAGTGGCCGCAGCAGGCAGGACCTGAATGGTCACTGTCAACTGAAGGGGCGACGAGCTCCAGAACTGGCTGCAGGCCAACTGCAGCAGGTCATTGACACGTTTCTGTCCGGAGCTTTGAGTCAGTTAACAGGGCTGTGCTATCATTTGCCGCCGGCGGACAGAACGAAAATTTTCGAAGACTGGAACAGCGCCTGCGCAGCTAGTCGACAAGAGCCTGCTGTTTCTGTATTGTCTGAGGGCATTTGTGAGAGTCGGTGCCGGTGCTACGTGTTAGCTTCTGTCGACTGAGGACCATTTCCTCATGTTATTACAGGTGAAGACCACGCATTGGGGTCAGCTCCCCTGGCGTCTATGTATTTCTGGCCATCATGNCGGTGCCGGTGCTACGTGTTAGCTTCTGTCGACTGAGGACCATTTCCTCATGTTATTACAGGTGAAGACCACGCATTGGGGTCAGCTCCCCTGGCGTCTATGTATTTCTGGCCATCATGACTCGGATATCGCACGTGCCGGACTGCGGAAATGCAGAGCGCAATGTCGCAAAGCATCTGTTTCTTGGTTTTGCACGGGTCAACATGTTGGGGCGGGCTGTGTCGGGGAGTGTCGATGCATTTCAGTACTCTTCATTGTGACGGCGCTGCCGGAACTGCCGATGCCCAAGGACCTTACACAACACCATGTCATGACAAAGCGGTTCTTCGACCCGGCTTACTCAGGACATCACAGGG
>BGNK01006713.1:635-24030 GCA_003297005.1 Symbiodinium sp. clade A Y106 | reverse complement strand
TGGATGGCTCTTTCTTTTAACTCTCCCACCCCACGCCGTCTAAGGCGGATTGGACACTTTCCTCTGTAGAACCGCATTCCTTTGTGGCTGCCTGAACAACTGAAGGCTTGGTCCAGACAGACTTAAAGGATTTATTCTTTGAACATAGAACGTAAAATAAGCTCTACATAGTAGATTATAAAAAAATGTAACATAAACAGAGTATGATGCAATACGGTGTAGCCAGATGTAGTCTAGAATCTTATAAGCTTTACATACATACATATATACATACATACATACATATATACAGATATACATAAATACATATATACATAAATATACATATATATATATTATATATATATATATATATATATGGCTTGCAAGCGTTTGGCACCAAGCGCCCGGCATGCGCCGCAGTGGCTGGCTCGGCCGCCTGGCGTGCCAGAGAACGACGGTTTCGGAAGCCTGCTCAGAAAAAGGCGCCGCCTAAACCTAACCCCGGCATAGATTAGTGTTGTAGTATCGCTGACTGTGCTATTGTCATTACCGCGCTGGTTACTGTGAACATGTTTGTTCTCATCAGGTCCTGTTACTGTTGCTGTCTCTGTTGCTTTTCTGTCGCTACCATTACTGTTGCTGTTGTTGTTGTTGCTGTTGTTACCATTACTGGTCTTACAAACCTTTAGCCTCAAGCCCCACGTTGACATGCCCGGCACACGCCAGGGGCCGATCTTCGGAGGTCTTCGTCACCACCCTCGGCCGGGAACACTGCACAAATCTTGCGAGCGGCGAGCACCGTGTGGTCTGTTGCTCTTACTACGGTCTCGAAATGTAGCAGTACACTTATGACTGCCGCTTTTGTTGATATTGTCTTCGTCACGTTCTCAGTCACTACTTTCTCTGGTTTGTCTGGTGTTGGCTGCGCTTCTCTGATCATCTTCCATGTCTTCTTAGCCGCGGTCCTTTCTGTTGGTTAGCAGGCTTCTTCGTATCACTGTCCATCGTTACCCATGCTCTTGCCACCATGAAGCCCTTCACGCTTATTCGCATCGGCACCGCTCTGTTACCCTGACAAGCAACACGTCGACTTCAGCCTGAGGCCTGCTGTGCTTCAGGCTGAGAGGTGCAGAGTGCAGGGTAATGCCCTCTTCCAAGTAGTAGAAAAAGGCCCCCGGATTTTCGCTTCCCAAAGACCGAGAGCTAACAACCAAAGAGTCGAAAACACCTGAGCCCCGCATGAACAGACGAGAGGCCACGAAAACATCCCAAAAAAAATCGACAAAAACCACGGCTACAGCCCCCCAAAAGACCCAGAAAAGGGCTCCGGGCTTGGAATCCAGGACCGCCCGCTTGTAGCTCAGGGACTCCGCGACCTCGCGGGCGCGGGAGGTGTGCCATGCGTGTCACAGCTTCAGAAATGCTGCCGTCGTAGTCGTCATCGCTGCTGGCCGCGCTTGCGTGGCAAGATAAGCAGGAGGCGACGGAGGAGGCGAAGAAGGCGAAGGCGGAAGGGGAGGAGGCAAAGGGTCGACAGCTTGGGCTCCTTTAGGTGTACGAAGCTTTGGCGCTCCTCGGGCTTCTTGAGGAGCGCTTCCTTGCTTGCTCCACGATCTTAGGCTTGGACCGAGTGATAGATGATAGCTCAACATCTTCTGTTGGATGCTTTTGCTTGTGACGGCAAGAGCTGCTGCCTTGGAAACTGTTTTTGTTACTGCTGGCCACTGCTCTTGCAAAGGCCCCTGTTCTTATTATCTTTGCCATTCCTTGCAACAGCAGCCGCCCCAGCAGCAGGCCCCACAATCTGTGGTGCTTGGAGTCTTCAAGTGGCGCTTGCCCGAGCTACGGCCCGGAGCGAAACCACCTATGCCAAAGAGAGAAACAACGCCTGCGAGGACAAGTTATCGTAATCGTGTATCGGAGCAAGAACCGTGAAAGTCAGCCTCTTATTTATATGTGTATATATATATATACGTATGCATGTATATAATATGTATACACATGCTCATTGAGCCATGGTCGTGAACGTTATCACACATCATCCTCATACCGATCACCCCCCACCACTATGCGGAGAGAAGCAGCCATGATAACTGCAACCAAAAGCGCATGAAGGATATAACACCTGCCAGCAATGCCAGAATCGCAGTCCTGATGAACCGCATTCCCTCCCGTAAGGCGTTGGCGGGGCTCCTGATTCTCAGCTTGTTCATGTTCGACATGGCCCTGATGGGCAGGGCCCCTTCAACACTGGGTGCTCCGGGTTTCAGTGACCTGCTTTCGAGAGCTGCTCGTTTGGCGGTTCAACCCATTCTACCAAGCTTCAAACCCCAAACCCTAAACCTTGAACCCTAAACCAGACAGAGAGAGCGAGTACATGTCGTGCATGTGTTTGTATATACATATGTATGTAAACATATGTGTATATATATATACACACATAATGTATAAGGTTTAGGGATCCAACGACTGAAGATTCACGGAACCCCAAAGTAACTGCAGAGTGGCAACCTTGAACCCCTCCTCTCATTGGAGTGGCAGCACAAAACTTCAAAAAGAAAGCTCTTGGACAATTGAGCAGTGATTGTCGTGGTTTCTAACCATGAAACACAACCCCCTTCACATGTATGCGCCGCCACGCGTCAAAGCTGAGGCTCTCACTTGCTTGCAAGATCTCCCAACAGTATTCAGCGCCTTGTTTACTGTACACCCGCATTTAAGGGAGAGATGAACGTTGACACGGTCGGATACAAGGTCATCCCTCATCTGCGGAATGTGCAGTCCCTATAGACTCCCAGCTCGCGGGATCACAGGGAAACAGAGGCAAACGGAGTTAACGGCTCACGAAGGTTTCTGGACTTGCTCACTGACGCGGCAAAGAGCTTGCGGCTAGCGATGGATCATCTTCATGCACGACCATGTCCGCTTCTGCAGCTGTTTGCTTGCCGCACCGGACCATGATCGCAGGCAACAGCGCATTGCGGAAGACGAAGTGGTAGAGCTCGTCAAGGGAGTAAATGTGCTCCTGTTCTTCTTGTCGCAGCTTCCATTCGCTCCACTTGGTTTTGCCATTGCTGTCCACATCGATGATGCTGTCAATCATCACTTGCGTGGTGTCGCAGGTAAAGCATCCAAGGAAGGGCTGTAGGGAGTGGAAGAAAGTGTTTCTGTCCATCTCCTCTGCCCCGTGCGACGCATCAAGAAAGGTTTGGTGCGCTTGTTGGAGGAGTTTCACACCGACCCGGCTGACACCCTCTTCGTGGTCATCGAAGCGTGTGGCTGCCTGCAACATGGCTGGAGTCGGCTGACCGCCGACGGAGATGCAAGCTTCGCAAGGCCAACCGGCGAGCTGTACTCCTCCTGTTTGCCATCGATCAAGTTCTGCCCAATTTGCTCGACCATCTTGCTGGCGAGCTCGATGGTGAACTGTGGATCACTGCCAAAGGTGTCCTGAAGGCAACGCAGGACGAGTGCCGGTGTCGCGAGCTCGGTGATGCGGACAGGCGTCCCAAAAATTGCGGCAGTGAGAAGGTGTCGGTCCCACTGATCTGCCCGTCGCCGTTCGTATCGAAGGCCACGGCTGTGTTGGTGATGTACGCAAAGTCGAAGACCACCTCAACCGTGCGTGGGCCATATACGATCTGACGCCGCTCTGGGGGGTGGCCCACCGTGGCGTTCAGCACCTTCTGGTTCCCCATCCGCGCCAAGTTGGCTAGGATGACAGTCGAGCAAGAGTTGCCCATCGCTGCACCCTCCTCAGCAAGCGAGCACCAAATGCCATCACAGCCTGCCGCGAGCATGTCGAGTGCCACCGCATCCGCAAGGCCCCACTGCTTGTGGACGTGGCTGAGAAGCCGTGCATCGGCCCAACCCGCATGGGTCATCTGATGCCGTAGCCCCCAGAACGGCTGCAAGAGTTCGTCCGCGGTGTGGCGGCGCTCCCAAGCGAGCCGAACGGCATCCGCCCGCTGGGTTTGATGATCGAGGAACCCACGGGCATATTTTTCCCTTCTGAGTGCTCAAGCTGGACCCGTTTGGTGCAGCGTGACAAAGGCCCAATCGCGGATGTTGACAAACGCTCGTCCGCGGCATCCGAGGCGATCGCGTGCATGAGTGAGAAGGAATCTTATCATGCGCAGCAGCTCAGAGACGGAGGAAAACCCCCTGCCAAATCAAGGTCGACTTCAATAATCGGGTTTGGCACCCCAAGCCCCTCCATATTGCGCATGGCCACAGGAATGAAATCTGGCCCCCGACGCATCTTGCCATCCACCGTCTGGTCGCTGTCCTCTGTGAACGCCCAGTACTTGGACATGTCATCGCCACTAGCCTTGAGCTCCCTCGCCAGCATGTCATCGACACGTCGCGATGTCGAGAAGGCGGCGATGACCTAATGGCGCTGCTCAATCTTCGTAGCGCTTTCCCATAGCTCTTCGAAGTCTTTCATGCTAGCTCACCACTTGCAGAACCAACCAGTTTATGAGCTTATGTGGCATGAGTTTCTGCGGGGATGGTGAGGCACGAAGCCTTGTTCTGGATACCAACTGACTTCACGGCCTTCAGGATAGCCATCTTATCCTCCAGATTGTGGCCAACAATCTGCCCAAGGGTTGATTCCCGCAGAGAGTTGTCAAGGACAAAGAGGTCCATCTGTCGCAAGATTCTCCGCTGACCTTGTCAACACCTGGGACTTTCTGGTGCGAGGCAAAGTCCTGCTGCAACGAGGAGTCGTGCTGCAGAGAAGCATATCTTTCCTTCAGAGCGGCCAACTCCTTTGCTGTCGCAGATTCATCTGAAGCGTTGTTGCTGGCGGAACAACCCATCGCGACAACCGACAAGCCGTCAAATTTTTGTATGTCTTGGGAATAGGCTTTGCTGCTGGGCCCTAGCGTTGTCGTTACTTCATCCGTTGCCCTTGTTGCCACTCGACCCGCAGTCTAATCTCACATCTGGTTGAGGTGTATAAAGGAGGAGAGGTGCCCACGTAAAGTTGAGACATGCAAGACATGCGAACAACGAGAGCTAGCCTCTTCCTCAAACCCTCATCTGAGGACAACACTCGAAGCCATCGTCGTCGATCTTTTGCTTCTTCCTGGTGACCGGTCTCTCCGAAAAGCTTCGGCCATTTCTGCAGTACGGGGTTCACAGGTTTAGGCTCAAGGAGGCCCAAACCCCAATCCCTAAGTCCCTAAGTAAGCCCTGAACCCCAGACTTCCCGGAACCCTACCTTAACCCCAAATAACCTACCCTTTTAGAGATTTATATATAGAAATAATATTAGGGAACCCTAAAAGGGCAGGTTACATGGGGTCCAGGCAAACCCTAAACTTCCTTGAAACCCGGGCTCCTGGGAGGTTCGGGTGCAGGCTTTGGCAGGACCTCCGGAGCCTTGATCGGTGCGTTCTTGGGCGCCGACCTGGGGTTTAGGGCGTTAAGGGGTTTAAGGGGTTTAAGGGGTTTAGGGTTATAAGTTATAGGTATGGTTTAGGGTTTAGGATCCAAGGGTCAGTGGTCTAGGGTCTAGGGCCAGGGTTTACCGGGGTGCAAGCACTCCTGGCTTTTCATGACGGATGCCAGATTTGTTCTTGCCGTTCATCATGCAGCTAGGACTAAATATGCAGAAACCAGTGTCAGTGCTGCTTGCCATCACCTTTGCTGCTACACAAGGCATTGCTGTTACCATCACTGTTTGTTTGTTTAGTATCATCATTGGTGTCGTGTTGATTTTCTGCGAGGACACGAGTAATTATTCACACCAAGTCGAATTGGCAGTACTCGTGTATGTGACCAATCATTCTCAGCAAACTTGCTCAAGTTGAAGCAGTACGAGAAATGGCACTGCTGCTATGCTTCTCGCACTACTGAGGCTTGCCGTCACCACAGTTCTGTAGTTAATATGTTCTGCATCATTTGTTGAACACTACTCGATACTGCAGGGATAGTGAAAATGCAGATGATGGTAACTAGCTCTCGGTTTGTCATGGTGGCAATGGCTGGATTCGTGCGTCACGGGCCTGAGCTCGGAAAACAATAAGCTTCACGGCTTCTAAGGGGGAGATCTAGGAGGGTGTCCGGTTCTGGGTTTGAGGCTCAAGGTCTCTGGGGTCGCAGATGTGTACGCCGTCTGCAGATGGATGGTCGGAGTACGGCTAGCTGCATGGATAGGATCGGGCAGGATGGATAGGATTTAGGCTAGGCTAGGAGCGAAGATCGAGACATCCAGATGGACAGACAGCCCTAAACCCTAAACCCCTTGTGGCCATGGCTTCTTCTTCCACAAAGCTGCGGCCTCGCTCAAGTACTCGCTGGCTTCCTTAGCCGGCCGGGGGACGCGGGACGAGAGCAGGATCTGCAAAATGCAGGACTCTTGTTGAGGATCTATATATAAGTTACCATCATTGGGATCTATAATCTATTGTTAAGCATAGGGTTCCCTTATTATGGTAACTTACATTAACTCAAGGTGAGCAGGAACCCAGAAATGGATTGCGCGAGCGCAAAAGCGCAACTTCATCTTGGAAATCGAATCTCGTGACAGTCACGTCGACGTGACGATCTAGGAATGCAGGGACCCGGAAGCAGAGCACTCGGTCACCGACAATCTCAGAGCCCTGAGAATCCCGAAGCCAGGCTCCAGGCGAGCACGGTGCTGAAGGTGATCTCACAGCAGAGGTCGTCGAAAAACAAGCGCAGGGAGCTGCCCTGCCGCAATTGCCCTAAGCCCAAGCCGAAAAAGATCCCAAAACCGCACGAGCCGCAAGCCCCACACGCCCCACACCTCGTGCAGCATGGGCTCCGCTGTTTGGTGCTCCTTCCAGCCAGCCTTTTTCAGCTCGTCCGTCCTGAGGCTCCAGGGAGGTGCGCCCTTCACTTGGAGCCTAAACTCGTCTTCCTAGGGCTCTGCTTGGCTCCAGTGACCCAAATCTACACGCAGATGGATCAGAAGAATCCTCAGCTCACATCCCATGGCCAAGAATGGAAGCCTTCACAACAACACCCTTGCCGAACCCTGAAAGAACCCTTGTGGAACCCTTAGAAAACCTTGATAGAACCTCTGATGCCCCCGGGCCATCCAAACCTGCCAGGTTGCCTCGTCGGCCTTTTGACTACTTCTCCAGACACCTGCCAGACAGACAGGCAAGAACGGAAGAATGGGATACCGTGACGGAGTTTAGGGAGCAAAGTGGCTATGAGTCTGGAGCTCGTAGTGGGAAGTTTAGCGTTCCGGCACAACAAGAACAGAAACACTGCAAACCATGTTTAGAAGTAGGAAAATTCGAACTCGAATAACACATATAATCATAAGACCAGGACCAGTATTTACCTTTCTTCCTGCCTGTCCCTTGTTTTGCAGCAAGCTGGAAAAACAAAGCAGCAGCGAATCTCTTGCGCCCACAGCGCCTGAAGGGACAAAACCAATGCCTGAATCCCGAAACCACACTTGATCTCTTGCAAAGGAGTTGAAGTTAAGTTCCGTAATGGGGATCTATAGCAGTATGTTTATATGTCTTAAAACCCTTAACAAGAACCCATAATCCTGGGAACCCTTGCCTTCATGAAGTTGTGCATCACAAGCCCGAAGTTTCCCTCGTGCCGGGCGATCTCGGCAGAGAAAGTGTCTTTGGGTTCTTGGCTACAGCGTTGGAAACACTCCCGGCTGAGCTGCTAAATCACATTAGGTCTAGCAGAGTCTAGCAAAGTTGTCCCGTTGCCCGAATCCGCCCAGCACCAGCAGCTGGCTCCACCAGCACAGTCATAAGAGCCATGCACAGCAAAGGTGGAGAGAGAGAGAGAGAGAGTGTGTGTGTGTGTGAGCGTGAGAGATGAGAGTGAGCCTGAGCGTGAGAGTCAGAGTGAGAGTGAGAAAGAGACGAGAAAAGCAAGTCGGAGAATACAAAACATGACGACGACCGACGCACAATGACAAATTGATAGCTCTCGAGCTGATGATAAAAGGCGTCGGCGACTATCGTCATCTGCGTGCTTAGACTCCTTCATCAACTTCAGTCATCATGATCATCAGCATCGCCATCATTATCACTTTCATGGTTTCATGATCATCGTCATCACTATAAGCCATGTAGCCAGAAGCAAGTTCGTTGGCATGACCACTAGCATCACCCCCGTCATCACGAGCAGGATACCATTATCACCATCAACAGCAACTTCACATCATCATCTTCTTCTTCATCATCCTCATCGTCACCGTCATCATGACATCTATCATAGACGTCATTCATCTTCAACATCACTGACTGCGACTACATCATTCCTACCCCGCCCCCCTCACTACAAGTACCATCAACGGGCATCCCGTCAGGCGCACCACGACCACCACGACCAACACGACCGGCGACGATCACGACGACAACGACCACCACCAACGACGCGACCAGTCGTCGTTGCCGCCGTGTTGGTACCAGTCTGTTCATGGCAGCTTGTCTCGAGATTCTCATGGAATCACCGAGCGTCTAGTTTGAGAAAGCAAACACGGGAAGCTGCTCCTATTGTCCGTAGCTGCTCTTGTTGCTGTTGGGTTCTTAGTAGTCACCTCAGTAGTGGTGGCCGTGATGCTACTGGTACGACGAGTATGTGGCACATCAGTGTACATGCACAGCTGACTGCGAATCTGCCATGATGGATCTTGTTGTCCTCCTTGTTGCGCTCTTTGTCATCTTTGCTGGTTGGCATGAAGACTACAGTTGTAGTTGCTACTGCTCCTGCTGTTGAAAACAAGCTTAGCTTTACAACTCCTCTTAATAGTGCTGTGACTGTCGCTGGCTTCCTCATGACTCATAACTATAAAATGAGGCGATTTTCTTCATTGTCATCACTTGCTCAAATATGTCGCTGTTCAAGTTCCTCTTCTTCTCGTCACCACCTCCGACATCCTGAGTATGAATACTGCGGGCATTTGAGCTGCAATTCTTCCACAGACCGAGCCTCGTCTTCGCCATTAAGCCATCTGACTGTGGCAAACGGCATTGTGTCTGCGTGTGGCGAGGTGTCAGTTTGGGGATGTTTGACGAGGTCTTGCGCAAGTCTCTTGGGTTCGGGGCTGATGAAGGTCAGGTCGGGAAGTTCATGCGCGGCCACCAGCTGCCAGGGTGTGCGTGTGCGGCCAGCGCTGCAGGATGTTGTTGTGGCCCAGCTATATGACCGGTCAAGGCAGTTTGGATTTCTGCAAGCGTTCTGCGACTACCGAGAATCACGACTTGGTGCCTTCGTGGAAGCATGACGACCAGACACGTAATCTGCTTAACTTGGTGTGTAGCGGCCAGAACAGAGCCAAGAAAAGAAGAGATCCGGGCTGTGTTCTGCACTGTGTGCTTCGCGGCAAAGGCTTTTTTCCCTTGCAGATCTAGCAGCTGCAAGTCGGTTTGCAAGCACTCCAACTGACTGCTCGTTGCGTTTTCTCCAATCAGCATAGGCACAAGTTTGACACGATCATCCTTCCGATATCACCGCAAAGGACGAGCCAAATCACAAATTCGCAGTTTCTCCTTCAGCCTGCGCCGAAGCGTGCCGATGCAGCAATGCCATGAGCTTCGGCCGGCATCCCACGCAGGGACCAGCGGCACTCCTTCTCGCAGCCCCCGCGTCCTAAGCCGGTCCTTGTCACTGGGGACTGGGGCTCAGAGAAGGCCCCAGCGCTGGACGCGAATCGAAGCGCGGGAGGCCACAGAAGCTTCGCCACGCATCGTCGAAGGCAAAGCGTACGGAGAGACGTGGGCAGCGGCTCAACCTGATGTTTGTTTGCTTCGAACTCTCGGTCTCTCCCTTTGCTTCTCTCCGGCCGAGCTTGCACGACGAACTGCAAACTCTGAGGCCACGACAGTTGGCAAAGCATGCCAAGAGTGCAGAGCGACGGTACGTGGCTGAGGTACACCTTCACGTGGCCCTCGAAATCCGCAAGCTGCTGCCGCTCGAGCGTTGAAGACATGGAGCGTAACAGTGCGAGCAAGGCCATCCTCTCCGCAAACCGCTCGCAAGCTGCAAAGGGCTTGAGCCAAGTCGCCAGCTCCTCCAAGGATTCTACATGAGTCTGGGGCTCAGAGACGAAGACTCGTCCCGGGAGCACGCACTCAACGCCGCTCGGATGCACGACCTTCCACTTCGCGTAAGCGACGATGCTGTGCACGCCGGGGATCTGCCATTCTCTCAGCACACTTCGACATTGCCACCGCGCCTCGCGCACCCAAGCTGTGGTCTGGTCGGGCGCCGACTCATCTAGAAGGCCCAGTGCTCGCAAGGCTTCCACGCTGTACGTTGGACCCAAGTTGCGGAGCCCCAATTCGGTCGCCTTAGACTCCAAGTCGTCCGCCAAGGTCTCCGCCCTCTGGAGGCCCAGGCCGCGCAGAATCTCCAAGACCGGCTCCAAGAACCGCTCGCGGAAGCGTCCCTCCACAGCCACAAGGGCAGTTGTCGTCTCGTCAGTGGCCTTGCAGACATTGGCGAAGTCCACCCAGGAGGCTCCCGGCGCCGGCGGGGGGCCCCGGGCGGTCTCCAGAAAGCAGCTGGCGGCATGGCAGAGCCAGGGCTCCGAGGGCTCCGAGGGCTCCCCTGGCCCGCGCCGCAGAAGGCCAAGGAGGCCAAGTCCCCAGGCCATGTTGGCGATCTCAAGGCCACTCAGACTGAACGCTGCCATGAGCCCCAATGCCCTACGCATCAAAGGTTCTAGGAGCCAGGGTTCACGTAGGCCCAGCACGGCCCAAGACCAGACGAGGTTGGCAGTTGCCTGGCCGTCCAAGTCCTCGATTTTCCGCAGCACTTCCCTGCCGATGGCAGCCATCATGTCCTCATTCAGCAGGCCGAGTTTGGCAAAAGACCAGGCGACCATCGAGAGGTTCTGGGGGAGCAGTGTTGCAACTCGCTC
The DNA here is from genome assembly GCA_003297005.1 of Symbiodinium sp. clade A Y106. Lineage (NCBI taxonomy): Eukaryota > Dinophyceae > Suessiales > Symbiodiniaceae > Symbiodinium > Symbiodinium sp. clade A. The sequence goes on along the minus strand of BGNK01006713.1, from coordinate 13,172 downwards.
CTGCACTGCCCTGGCCATGGCATCGAAAAGGCCCTCGTCGGTGAGACCTAGCTTCGCAAAAGCCCAGCACGTGTTCGACAGGTCCTGCGCTTGAAAGCTCCCCATCTTCCGCTTCGCTTCCATCGAGATCGCACTCATCATCACCGCATTTTCAAGGCAGGCCGTCGCGTAGGCCCAGGAGATATTCGACAAATCCTGGGCCGAAAAATCCCGAACGCTCTTCGTCATCTCCCAAGCGAGGGCCTCAAGAATCTCCTGCGACTCACGGCCGCCCTCGAGATGAGCAAAGGCCCAGGCCAAGACGGCGAGATCCTGCGGATTCAGGGCCTCCCTCCGACTCCGTGCCTTCGTTTCTGCCACGGACTCTCGGATGAAGTCTCTGCTCTTCAGGGCCAACTTCGCCATGGACCAAAGGAGCATCGAGAACTCCTGGTTGCTGAAGCTCCTCATGTCTGCTGCGGCCGCGGCTGCAAGATCCTCCAAGACCTCGCTCTTGAAGACCTGTTTGGCACAGCCCATGGCAACATTCGCCAAGCCCTGGGGTCCCAGCTCCCCGAGCAAGCTCGGCATGTGAGCCATCAAAGCCACCATCATGGGCTCCTTTCGGAAGCTGAGGCATCCAAAAGACCAGACCGTCATGGCGAGGTTCTGTGCAGAAAAGCTTTGGGCTTTCTCACAAACATCCGCAGCCAGGGCTTCCAAGAGCGGAGTATCTGCCCACAGCAGCTTGGCACAAGACCATGCAAAATTCGACAAGTCTTGACCGTTGAACTCGGACATCTCCGAGGCTTTGTTGCTGAGGACCCTCAAGAGCTTTGCATGGTAATGGCTGGAAGTCCCACATGCCCACATCACGGACGCTGTGTGCTGCGGACTGAATTCCGCCTGTTTGAGCATGACGTCAGATGCAACCAGGTCGAGCAGGTCTCGTGTGAGCAGGGACAGCTTGGCGAATGCCCACACAACGCTCGCTGAGTTTTGTGGGGAGAACCTTCGCAACTTCTGCTTCACTACCTGGGCTCCCTTGTCAAAGAGATCTGCCTTCGCGGACGCAAGCTTTGCAAAGCCCCAGAGAAGGTTCGCAACGCCCTGGCAGCTCCAACCATCGATCGTTGAGGTCGCCTCTCCTGCCGCTGTGTCCAACATAGGTTCTGAAGAGAACTGAATCTTCGCACAGGACCATATCAAATTCGAAACGTTTTGTGGCTCCCAGCCAGCACCACCAAAGGAAAATGCTTCGCAGATTCCGGAGAACAACGGGGGATCTGAGTGCTGGAGTGTGGCAAAGGACCAAGCAATGTTGGCAAGCCCCTGGGGATCGAATGCATCCAGCTTTGCCGCAGCAACCCGAGAGACACTGTGCAGGAGTGGAGTGTGGCAGGAAAGCTTTGCAAGAGACCAAACCACGTTGCTGAGTGCCTGCGGGTCGCTTTCAATCACTTTTGCAGAGAATGCATCCAGGAGTCCCTGCAATAGAAGTGCCGATGGCGGTACAAAGCCAAAGCTCCAAATGATGTTCGAAAGGCCTTGAGGTTCAAATTGATCCAAACGGGAGAATATTGCATCGGCCATCCCTTCTTCTACCGCGAAATCTCGGAACTGCAGGCGTCCGATGGCCCACTGGATCTTGGCTATATCTCGGACAGATCCTCCACCATGTGCGCTCACGGCCTCCTGGGAACAAGTTTGAAAGCCAGCACAAGCAGGAGCATGGGCCTGGAACGCCTAGGACACCCCAATATCGTGGCAAGTCGCGACCGCTTTCTGGAAAAGGTCCTTCAACCGTGGATCCCTCTTCACCTGGCGCTGAGATCTGATCCCTGCAGATGTGCTATAAGGGTATATGACTTAGTATACGGAGCGAGATTTTGCCTTCACCCGACCAACTCAAGGTTCACACCCTCCACGAAACGCTTAAGACCAGTCCGAGCGACTACAGCGTTCTCAGCGCATGTTAAGCACTCAACTCTGGGGGATATTCTCCAGACTCCATCTTGGCACAGCACCTCACCTCAAGCCACGCAGAACCAGTGAATATCCCAAAACCCAGCCGGGTGCCTGCCAACGATCCGCAGACTTCGCAACCCGGTGCCTCGGCCCAAAACAGCCAATTTGAGAGCACATCCCCTCTTAAAGTCTACTTCTCCAGCGTCGAGTGTGGGGGTTGGAGATTGCACCTGAGGCTGAAAACAAGGCATCACGGTTTCAGGCCAAGACGTTCGGCATCTTAAAGGTTACTCCGCGCAAGTCTAGGACATACGGCGGCAGCAGCAGCAGCAACTGCATCGGCGGCACAACACGGCGACGACCACGACGACGTCTACAGCTCCTCGCATTGCTACAACTCAATCTTCGTCGCCTCCCAGAATATTACAACTCAATTCCCCACAGGCAGGCTACAAGCCACATACCACCGCCACCACCACGACCACCACCACCATCACTAGACAACCACCACCACCACCGCCACCATTATTGCAAACCCCATTGGCACCATCATCACCACTATACCACCCACCACCAGCAACATCGTCGCCAGAACTACCTGCCACGATATCTGCCGCCATAGCTAGCATCTCTTCCGCCACTCAGAGCACCACCATCAACAGTCCTGCTGAGTCGTGCTGCTAAGTCCGTTCATACTTGCCTGAGTTATTCCGACCCCAACCAAGGATGATACCGAAGTAGGGTAAGGAACAAAGAAGACGAAGGGAAGGGAAACCAAGCCGGGAACCCCAACCCTGAAGGCAGTGCGTACTTCAGGTCCGCACCTTTTCATCTTGAGCCAAACAGTCATGTTGGCAGTTCTTGGCTACACAGTCAGACATCATCTTTACATGAGGGAACGCCGTATATTTACAACTGCCTGAAGCTTCAAACCACCAAAGCCTGCACCCCAAAGAAAAACCAAACCCTGCTCCATGCTTCCATGCTGCAAGTTCGTGATCACATTGGCGACGTCGAACTCGGCAGATCTGCTGTGAGCGAAGGCGAGGAGCTCGCGGGCACTCCACAGCGTTGAGAGGTGCCTCGGGCACTCCACCACTGGCGATATAAAATATATCCTAAAAGCAAACTAAACAGCAAATAACAAAAGACTGCAACCCCCGCAGTTCGTGCTAATCATGCCAGAACCGCGTCTCCTTCTTCAACATGAACCAACATCAAGAGCTTGTGAGAACCAAGTTGCTTGTTGATCCGAACTTCATGCTGTCCATCCTGAATTCATCATTCGGGACTTCGCGTAAATACCGGCTTCGCGGCTTGCGGAGAGGTCCTATGCACCTATGCCCTCTGAAGCACTTGGTCAGTGCAACAAACATCACTCTGGACTGCATAATACCGGCATCGCACCGGGTGCAGGTTGCCGTATCCGGTCCTACGAATCTTGCTAAGAAACTGTAACCGACGCAGATGCAAGCGGTGGATCCTGGAAACTTGAAAGCCAAGTTCAGGCGAACTCAGGATGTGGGGGTTGTCCCACGGCACGGGCTGTCCTTTTTGAGAAAAGCCAGCTCTTTCTCATTGAGAGGATCAGCTCTCCAACTCAGCGAACCGCACACCGGCATCTGGCATGGCTTCCTTGGACACACGGATCAAGCATGACAGCAACTCTTGATTGCACATGTGCCTTGCTCCCTTCGTTCAAAGGCATGTGGGGCGCGTGACTCGCAAGATTTTGCATCAAATGGGCTCTTAACCCATTCCGCCCGTCGACCGAAATTCATTTCTCCGCATCCACCAAGTCGCAAATAGAAAAGCACATTGTCACTTGGTGCTCCGAACACCCCCTGTCGCGGCGCCGGTGCCTCCAAAGCTTCTGCGAATTAGTTTCATGGGCATGTGTGCTTAGCACTATGGCTTCCACAACCTACGAAGACGAGGAACTCACCACTACGACGACCACTACTGCCAGCAATACCACTGCGACCGCGACTGCCGCTGCGACTGCCACTGACTACAACTGCGGCTGCGGCTTCGGCTGAAACCGGAACTGCGACTGCTGCTACTAACACTGCTACTGCTGCTTTCGCTGCTACTGCTGCTGCTGCTGCTGCTAAAGCTACGGCTACGGCTACTGCTACGGCTACGGCCGCGCGCCTACTGCTGCTGATACTACTATGCTGCTGCTGCTTCCCTCCTACCCTATCAGCATGAATATCTTGACATTCAACTTCTTTCTTATTGTTGGTATGAACACTGAGGCTCAACAAGCGGCAAAATTCTGCTGATCCAAAGCCAAATTTGAGTAGAGTTTACCTGAACACAAAGTTGAGGAAGAAAAGAGCAGCTTGGCAAAGCCTCAACATGAATCCAGAACCCTGCCTCGAATGATGAGCAACGACGAATACAGGTAAACATTGCAGCACAACAGAATGACGAGAACACATGCAGCATTCACAAGTCAAAATTCACTAGAACCACGGGAGTAGGTATATTCGCAGGACAAGCGACGTGGATCTTCACTCTGGCTCTGGCACTAGTGCAGCTCGGCCGAAGCTCCGTGTGAAAGGTTGCATGAAACGCCGCAAAATCCAACATCTGACTTTGAAAGAACAGATCCAAACAGCTTGGGCCCCAACCTCGTCTCCAAACGGTATCCATTCCTCGCAAGACGAGGCGCAGGGCAAAACAGCTGCAAGATTGAGAAACAAGACTGAGAAAGATCCTAGTGAAGCCACTCAAGCTGGCTTTTAAAGCCTAACGCCTGCGAGTGAAGCTGCTCCGGATATCCCCTCAGCAAATGTGACGACTTCAGACTTCAGCGAATGAAACCATAGGCCGACAAAAGCTCAAGACCCAGCATTCGGTGTTAAAGATCTCGATGAAACATCTAAGAACACAGCCCCGCCTTGCTCGGCAAGGTCGACAAAAACTCGGAGAAATCGTCCCCAAGTTCTTGATCGTGCTCCTGACATACACACACAGACAAACACACAGTGCATGCAGGAACAGTGTCGTGGTTGCACGTCACAAGTTCGTCCCATTGTCCTTGCAGGACTCTTCCCGGAATCCAGACGCGATGGAAAGGATGCGATCTTGCATCTTGGAATCAAATGCATGACCTGACATATCGTGTCACATCTCAAAACGAAGGCTACCGCAAATATCTGCAAACGAACCAACCAAAAGATGTTCCTGCAAAGCACAACATGCATACTCTTCTTCATTGGCGCGTCATGAAGAACCTGAAAATCAATGCGCGTTGGCGGCAATCAAAAAGCTATCGCTATGGAACCACTGCAACCAGCGTCGGGTGGTAAGAATCGCAGAAGAAAATCAGTGTTCGTCGGCGTTCCATGCAGGTCACGGATTATTTGTCCGTTTTCATCGGAGCGGTTGTTGTCTCGGTTCCCTTGTGTGTGCTCTCTTGCCTGTTGAAACTCTGGTATTTTGTCAAGGTGGCCTGTGCATAAGAAAACCTCATGACTGCATTGGGGCTTACGAATCTGAGCTGGTTCATCGCTTCATGATTTCAGCTGCAATTCAGTTGGGTTCCGACAGCAAAAGCTCTCTCTGGGGAGGGTGTTGTCAGCTCCCACTCTGTGGTAGCTACAGGCCTGGTTTCGAGACATAGGGTAGAATTCGCTACTTTGAGGACATGCCGATTATGCGAGCGGGCGTAGGATTCGCAATCTTAGGGGCTCTAAAATGCTTGCAAACTGGGCGCGCGCGGCTTTGAGGGCGTGCAGAGGGCTCGGGAGCCGTTGGGGCGCGAGCCGGCACGCTCCGGAGCTGTTTGAGGGGGGAGTGACGCGCGCTTGCGCGCGCTTTGTTGGCGCGGCAGTGCGGAAGCGGCTCGGGAACTTGCCGGGGAGGAAGGCCTGTCGGGGATTGAGGCGAGGTGGCGCGTGCAAGCGCGCGCTGTGTTGCCGGAGCTGTACCCGAGAGTCTGTTCGGCAAGCAAGCTGAAAGTCTGTTGGTAGCTCGAGAGTCTGTTGGGCAAGCAGCTCCGAAGTCTGTTGGGCAACAGCTCGGAAGTTTGTTGGGAAGCAGCTCAAGAGTTGGGGAAGCAGCTCGAAAGTTTGTTGCGGAAGAAGCTGGGGGTCTGTTGGGGCTCGAGAGTCTTTAGGGAAGCAGCTCAGAAGGGGAAGCTCGAGAGTCTGTTGGGGAAGCAGCTCGAGAGCTTGTTCGGCAACGAGCCGGCACGCCGGCACGCTCCGGAGCTGTTTGCCGCCAACAAACCGTTCTAGACCGTGTTTACCGTGTTTGCAAGGACTTTAGAGCCTCAGATTGCTTGAGCTACGCGCCCCAGAATCGACAGGCCTTCGGGTACCGAATTCTGACCTATGTCTCGAAACAATTAAGGCTGTAGCCAATACAGAGTTGGAGCTGGCAACACCCTTGCCAGAGAGAGCCGCCTAATCACCCGCCTTGTCACTCGCCCACCCGCCTTGTCACCCGCCTTCGTGTTACCCGCCCACCCGCCGTGTCAACCGCTGTCACCCTTGTCACCCGCCGTGTCACCCATCCACCTGCATGTCACCCGCCCACCCGTCTCCCCCCGCGCGCGGTCACCCGCCGGCGAAGGAGGGTTTTTCAGGAAGCTTGATACTCCCAAATCGACTGGAGCAGCTCGGAATGCATCGGAGCAGCTCGGAGTAGTTCGGAGTTGCTCAGTATAGTTCGGAGTATTCGGAGCTAAATCTGGGGAGTATCATCATTCTGGGGTTTCCCAGACCGATGATACTCCCATTTTTGAAGCTCGGAGCAGCTCGGACTGCATCTTAGCTCGGAGTGCTCGGAGTGCTCGGAGTGCTCGGAGTAGCTAGGAGCAGCTCGGAAGCATTGGAGTAGCTCGGATTGGCTCTGAGTAGCTCGGAGTTCTTGGTGCGGCTCTGAGAGCTCTGAGCAGCAGCTCGGAGTGCCTTGGAGTAGCTCTGAGTAGCTCGGAGTTCTTCGGCGCCCCCCCACTCGCAGTGGCTCGGAGTGGCTGGGAGTAGCTCGGAGTCGCTCGGAGTGTCTCGGAGTAGATCGGAGTGCTCGGAGNCCCCCCACTCGCAGTGGCTCGGAGTGGCTGGGAGTAGCTCGGAGTCGCTCGGAGTGTCTCGGAGTAGATCGGAGTGCTCGGAGTGCATCGGGGTGCTCAGAGTGCATCGGTAGGCGTGCCGTCTTCCGAATTGCAAGCTCTTCTCAGCCCCTACAATAGTCAATAGTGTTGCCTGCGGGCGAAACCACTATTGATAGGCTCCGAAGTGAAGAATTCTGAGATATGGTTGCAGATGGCCCCAGCAAGCGCTGTGTGTGGGGAGCTGGGTCTACGCTCCCTAGAGAGAGAAACGGGGTTTTGGCCGGGCCGGGAATCCAACGCCATGGGGGTAGCACATGTACCATCTGGAAACCGAGTTTCTGGGCGGTCGGGCTCTAGCAACCGCCGGGGGGTAGCACAGGCAGCATGGAAAAAACGGGGTTTTGGGCGGGCCGGCGCAGACAGAAAAGCGGGGTGGCATGTAGAATCGGCCGTGGTGGGCGTGGCTACTAAAGCGAAAGACGGGAGACATTAGCATGTCAAGCCCTATACTACCTGGACGTTTTCACTTTGNGGCGCAGACAGAAAAGCGGGGTGGCATGTAGAATCGGCCGTGGTGGGCGTGGCTACTAAAGCGAAAGACGGGAGACATTAGCATGTCAAGCCCTATACTACCTGGACGTTTTCACTTTGTCGGCGCCCTCCCCGGAAACCCCCAATCTACATGCTACGCATGCTACCTGGACGTTCTCACCTTGTCGGCGCCCTCCCCGGAACCCCCCATTCTACATGCTACTCATGCTACCTGGACCTTTTCACTTTGCCAGCGCCCCCCCTCAGACACCCCCATTTCTGTGCTCCCCGCCCTCCCCTCCCAAGAGCTTCGATTTCACATGCATGCTTGCCGCGGTGCACGTGTAGCATCAAGAATCAAGAACTGCAGCAATCAGAGGACCCCGCGCTCTGTGGCCCCAGCATGTGCTCGAACAGACCTGCTCGGGGAAGGTGCGCATGTAGCATCAAGAACTGCCAACTGTCAAGACTCTGAGCGCGAGCTAGCCCCCGCGACCCCCTGCGGCCAGAAGTAGACCAATAAGCGCAAGACGACAATGCCAACAATGCCTCAAGACGACAGTGCCACGCATCACTCCTGCAGCGCACTCTATTTTGGCAAAACTAAATGGCGACTGTAANAGACGACAGTGCCACGCATCACTCCTGCAGCGCACTCTATTTTGGCAAAACTAAATGGCGACTGTAAAAGCCGGAACTGCCCAAGCGAACTGTCAAGCCCCGATACCCAAGCGTGCGACTAGCGGCTGCTTTGGAAGCTAGTGCTCAACCCAAGAGGCTAAACTGCTTGCGTTTCCCGCATTGGCGGGCATTTTCAGGGAGTGTCTCCACAACAACCACCAGGCGCGACGCCACACACAACCTTCTCATCCTCTCTCAGGCGGAGTTTGTACATTTGTACATGTTGACTACGCTTGCAGGCTTGCCAAAGATGATTTAGAAACACCAAGCTTAGGTGTGGAGCAACAGCAACGCAACATAGGTTCTAGAAAACTGCAGAAATTGAACTTGAAGTAGCGCGTGCCTCTTCGCCCCCAAGCGGCCACGAAACAAGACCTTATCAGCACATCAAGCCAAAGTGAACAATACCTTGCGCGGCCGTCAAAAGTACAAATAAACGACCCCAGCCCCCAACCCCAGCGTGAAGGGTGAAGCCCCCCCAGCCCACCCGGCCTCACGCCGCCCTCCGCAGTCCAGCCGCCCCAAAACCTTCACCAAACCCGGCACAAAGTACTGGAGCAAGACGGCTGCCAAACCTGGGCAAGGGAAGGTTTCGGAGAAGGGCAGGGGAAGCAAACGGGCCAACTACTAATCCCTCACGCCCACCCCTCAGCCAGCAAAAAGTCACAAGAGAACGCGCGGCACCTGCGAACCACAACCAGAGGCCGCAGCGCAAAGTAGATGATGTAGTTGCTGCCGCAACCTCAGCGATGGGAGCGGCACACACCGAGAGCTAACCGCTAACAGCCCTCAACGCCAACAGAGGGGTTCATGGCTTTCATGGCTCAAGTGGGCAGTGGCACACACGGAGCGTCACCACAAAAAAACTAAGAACCCTGACCCGCTGCAAGCCCTCAACGTGTCGAATATGCCAGCCCCTACGAAGCGACCTAAACACTTGAACGGCCACCCCTAAACCCTGCGTCCCCACAAGCTCGAAGACAGCAAAGGGAAGATGAAAACAGAAACCTGGATGCAAGAGAGTGGCCCAAGGGGTCGCTGGGACAAGAGAGTGGGATGCATGCACTTTGGGTTGCGGGGACACTTCAGAAACTGCACGCACTGCGTCCTAAACATCCCAAACCATCCTGAAGACCCTAAACCACCAACCACGCACCACAAGTCACTCAGGGGCCCTGGCTTGCACTTCACTGCGTCAGGATTGCGTGTTTGCTGCCCTCCTCACATGTGGTAGCTGTTGCTCTGACGCCCCCTTCGGAATCAAAATGTGGCTCTCTTCTACCCGTCGTTGCTACAGTAGGCTCATATCATAGCACAACATGAAAATCAAGCCGACGAAGCTCCAGCAAAACACGCATGCCATGCCAAAAAATCAAGCAAAAAACTGCAAGAAAGCCTGCGAAAATCATGCATAATCAAGAAAAACTGCACAGGGTCAAAACAGATGACGCGGNACGAAGCTCCAGCAAAACACGCATGCCATGCCAAAAAATCAAGCAAAAAACTGCAAGAAAGCCTGCGAAAATCATGCATAATCAAGAAAAACTGCACAGGGTCAAAACAGATGACGCGGCAATCGTCTGCGACTGGAAGGCTGCTGCAACTCGTGACAGCATGTGCCAGCCGCTCATTCTGAGGGACGTGCATTGATTAGCCTATCTTACACCCCCATATACGTGCTGTCAGGCCCTGCCTCCCAAGTCTGCAACACCTGTCACTTGCAGCTGCAAACAACGAACGATTTGAAACCCATCACTCTTTTCACTGCACCTCCCCATCACGCACGATCAATCGCGCTGCCAAAAGCGGCTCACTTGGTGTCCTTGAGGGTGCGGGGTGCTGGTGCTGCATCAGGGTGGGGAAGAACCGCTCCAAAGAGCGCCAGATAGCTGTCCGAAACTCACCGGTGCAAATCAGAAGGAGCGCGAACTTTTTGTACAAGTTGACGGCTGACCCGGTAATGATCCCCATGCAGACATCTACGGAGAGCCACTGCTGATGTAGAGCTAGCAAGCCGAGTGCGAGGAGAAAGAAAGCAAAACCCCACTCGATGATGTCTTCGTGCTCCTCATGACAAATCTTCGGGAGCAAATCCGCTCCTGTGAGAACAAATGTTGCCAACAGTGCCCTGAATGCCGGCACATCANGAAAGAAAGCAAAACCCCACTCGATGATGTCTTCGTGCTCCTCATGACAAATCTTCGGGAGCAAATCCGCTCCTGTGAGAACAAATGTTGCCAACAGTGCCCTGAATGCCGGCACATCACCATAGCAGTCGACTGTGATCAGGACATATGCGGCAACCGAGCAGAACAGCACGAGGCACCGGCATAATACCGCCATGTCGCCGGAGCAGGTGCCCAACATCGTGAAGCACCCGTCTTTCAACCAAGTCGTCACCGGAACGTCCGGGTAGTCCAAATAGAGCGGGTGCCGTCGATGTCTGCAACCAGCGTCCACGGCTTCAATGCCTCGCAGAAGGAACGATGGGGACACCAAAACAAACCAAACTTCTGGAGACAAGAACACCTCAACCCACAACAATAACAACTCGCTCTCACAAGCTACCACTGAGAACCCACTACAAGAAGCCATGTGCGGCACCTGATACTATGACAACATCCTACCATGTCTCGCACAAGCCCCTTCGCATGGAACTTGGAAACAACAAGGATTGCAAGGACTCCTCTCCTTGGGGACGGCTCTTGGCCAGACCGCGCAACAGATCTTTACCGTCTTTACCCCGACTGGTAGAGCTGGAGTTGGTCGACGTCCACGTTCTCAAGCCGAGATGTCTCCGCCTTGACCACCCGGATGAGGTCCAAGACGTTCCCTTCCGTCGACAACTGGAGGGGGCCCCGGCCACCTTTGACTTTCACCCAAAAAGGGGCACCACTTGACGTCGCCATGGAGCGAGGGAGCTAAGAACTGAGCAGCCTTGAGGCAAATTTCGCACTGGCCAAACAAAATCCTTGGCAACGCAAAAAACAACATGCCGAAACTCATGACTGCAAGGTTTCAAAATCAAGTCAACATGCAAAATTCATGCGGAAAAACTGCAACAGCTGCAAAGGCATCCGCGCCAGGTGCAATGGCTCTGACGGACGTGCTTTGATTGGCCAGTCCTAAACAATTCCCTCCTCCCTGTCCACGTCGTGCACATGGAGACTTCAGAGCCGCCGGGCAGTTGAGCACTAGCTTCCAAAGCAACCGCTGGTCGCACGCTTGGGTATCGGGGCTTGACAGTTCGCTTGGGCAGTTCCGGCTTTTACAGTCGCCATTTAGTTTTGCCAAAATAGAGTGCGCTGCAGGAGTGATGCGTGGCACTGTCGTCTNTTACAGTCGCCATTTAGTTTTGCCAAAATAGAGTGCGCTGCAGGAGTGATGCGTGGCACTGTCGTCTTGAGGCATTGTTGGCATTGTCGTCTTGCGCTTATTGGTCTACTTCTGGCCGCGGGGGGTCGCGGGGGCTAGCTCGCGCTCAGAGTCTTGACAGTTGGCAGTTCTTGATGCTCATGCGCACCTTCCCCGACCAGGTCTGTTCGAGCACATGCTGGGGCCACAGAGCGCGGGGTCCTCTGATTGCTGCAGTTCTTTGATTCTTGATGCTACACGTGCACCGCGGCAAGCATGCATGTGAAATCGAAGCTCTTGGGAGGGGAGGGCGGGGAGCACAGAAACGGGGTGTCTGAGGGGGAGCGCTGGCAAAGTGAAAAGGTCCAGGTAGCATGAGTAGCGTGTAGAATGGGGGGTTCCGGGGAGGGCGCCGACAAGGTGAGAACGTCCAGGTAGCATGCGCATGTAGATTGGGGGTTTCCGGGGAGGGCGCCGACAAAGTGAAAACGTCCAGGTAGTATTGTAGACCTTGCAATTCAGAAGATGGCACGCCTACCGCACTCTGAGCACCCCGATGCACTCCGAGCACTCTGATCTACTCCGAGACACTCTGAGCGACTGCGAGTGGGGCGCGCCGAACTCCGAGCTGCTCAGAGCTCTCCAAGGCACTCCGAGCTGCTGCTCAGAGCTCTCAGAGCTGCCCAAGAACTCCGATCCACTCAGAGCCAATAGCTCCAAGCTTCCGAACTGCTCCGCTCCGAGCACTTCGAGCACTCCGAGCTGAGATGCACTGCTCTGAGCTTCAAAAATGGGAGTATCATCGGTCTGGGAAACTCCAGAATGATGATAATCCCCAAACTCTCTCTTATATCCATGTTTCAAAACTGCGCTACGTTACGGTGTAGTCTCTGGCTGTTTCGTTGATAGGGTAAGTCCTTCTCCCCCGCTCCGGCCGGAACTCGCTCCAAAACGCGGCC
>BGNK01006712.1:2381-23716 GCA_003297005.1 Symbiodinium sp. clade A Y106 | reverse complement strand
ACACAAAGTCTCCTCTTATCCCCAAAGTGCCTCGGCCTTTTTGTCTGCAAAGTCTTTGGCTTGAGCCAACAAAGTGGCAGAGGTTAAGCTCCCAGGAGGAAAAGTGCTCATATCTTCACACAGGCAGACAAACAAACAGACAGACCATCGTGTGCAGCTGCATCATCACCACGGTGGGAGGGTGGGTCGCACCGATTTGGTTGCTGAGTTGGCATAAGACTCGTAATTGATGCGCAACCGCGACCTCTTTCCCACAGTTTTTCAGGCAAAACCAACTTGTGGTTTAGGCTGTGAGAGTGCTGTTATCAGGCCCACGGTGGAGCTTGGACCTCAGAAAGCAGATTGGCAGCCTGCATCCACAGGGCAATTGTTGAGCAGCCTTGATCCATTCATGCCTTCAGAGAACCTAAGCAATGCTGGTTCAATCACGGGCTAAAAGTTGAAGCCGTTTTCATGGGTTTCACGGGCTTACCCAGAACTGCAGATGGTCTCGGAAGTTGTTAGTCGAAGGCTGTTGTCCAAGCACTTTCGAAATTCAACCGGAGTTCTTGTAGCAGGGTTGTTTCCATCTCGACTCGCAAATTGGCACCAGAGGTGTTAAGGCCCTTGAGCGGATCATGCTCTCACACCCAGAAGGCCGCACTGATGTGTTTCATGTCATCGCTTGCCCTCAACCCTAAACCCTAAACCCCATCCCGAAGAAGGGCACCCAGAGGCCACAGCCTGCCCTTGGGCTCCATGCCTGAGTTATGAACCTATGGGCTCCGCAAAGCAATTGGCATGACTCAAGACGTTGAGTGTCGAAGTCCACCCAGATACAGATGCACCAACAGTCCTAAACCCTTTGAGCCCTACGGCCTAAGCTTAGAACCCCAATCCAAAACCCAAAACCCTAAACCCTAAGAGCCCAAAACCCTATAAACCCTAAGAACCCAAATTTCCCCGGAAAAGACGACGGGCGCCTGCCTGTCTTTGCCCAGGGCCGGCACAGGCGAGAGCGCGCAGCAGGGGACCCTGACAAGGGCACCCAGAGACTCCAATATCCCTTAATTAAGGAATACCCAGGCTCCTTCAAGGGATCTAGGGATCTATGGGGTAGGGTTTAGGGGACTCCAATCCCTACTATGATTCAAGGTGTATTCCTTAATCAAGGGATATCAGAGTCTCTGGGTAAGGGTTTAGGCTAGCGGTTTAGGGTTTGGCGGTTTATCTTTAGGGTTTAGGGCTCAGGGTTTAGGGTCTATAGGGTCGCCGGTTTAGATTGAGTTTAGGGAGGAGGGTTGAGGGTGTAGGGTTTGGGCATGAGGGTTCACGGTTTGTGTTTAATGTAAAAGGATAAGGGTCCGGATGCTCTTGTAACGTGGGCGTTTGGGGTGCAAGGTTGAAGAAGCCATGAAGCTACCAGTGAGAGCGAAGTTCTCGTAGCCTCACAGGCCTCAAGTGAACCTGTTGCAGAGGACTTGGGGTAATTCGGGGATGCTTGTGGTTTCAGATCCCGCTCAACACCCATTTGATGCTTTGCCGGGTTCGTTTCGGGCTTGTTTCCAATTCACATTACTTCAGGCTTCGAGAAAGTGGGCTCCAGCACAGCTAAACCTTTCGCTTTTGTTGGTGGAGAACGAAATACAGAAGCAAAGAATTGAATACACAACATAAGAACACGGAGAACGAGATGGATACATGCCCGTTTTTGCCTGCTTCAATGCACACACATGCCGAAAGATGCACAGATTGACATCCATGCACATGCACCCATGAAGCCTACGCAATACTCGAAGACTGTTGTTTCCCCATCAATCACTTTTGTTAGCGCCCCCACAACCAGGTTATCATCGGTATGGTGTTTCGCACCGGTAGTTTTGGTGACGACAGAATCTCAGAAGCACATGTCCAAGCAGTCGATTCTTGGCCTCGGGGCTGTAATGAAAACGAGCTAAGTACAGTTGGCATCCATGTCACTTGGAGTACCCCCCCCCCNCCCCCCCCCCCCCCGCAACCATGAATCCAAAGAAGCCCTCGCAAACATAACAGCCCAAAGCTCCTAAAACAAGAAGGGGGGCCTGTCATGGCTGTACCTCGTACCCCAAACAGCCGTACCAGGTACCCTAAACTAAACAGTCCGGAGCACCTCCAACATGCAATTCCCCAAACCATCCCGAACCCTCAAGCAGGAGGGCACGAAACTTTTAAACTTTTGAGCAACCTCCGAATCGATCGTCCCAAGGCTCGAGACGGTGGCCGAGCCTGCACCAGAAGTTGCATTCATGCAACCTCCGACGGACCAGCCGGGACCCTTGAACTGGGCAGAGGTCGGGTTTAGAGATGCTGGTTCACGGTGGATTGGTCTGAGGTGGGAAGGTTGGTCTGAGGTCGGAAGGTTAGCCGAACATCGACCTTCATTGAGGTTCGCAGCTGGCAGGCCATTTATCCGTAAACTTATGGATCAGGGGTCTTTTTTTTGGGTCGAACGTCGCGAAGCCCACCCCGACCATCAAGACTCTCAAAGCAATGCCTTACGACAGTGCTGGCGCCTGTCAAGCTTCCACCCCGCTGTCATCCGCTGGCAACCTACCTTACCCCAGAGGGTCCATATACACTACTATTATGGAATTAGCCCCTAAAAGACCATCCCCATTATGGTTTTTGGGACCTAATTCCCTAATATATAATAGGATCCCTAATATGATTTAAGGCATATTCCTTAATTAAGGGGTTTTTGGAGGCTCTGGGTACCTTACATTGCAGATCTGACGAGGCTGAGAATGCAGCGTAAGGGAGCGACGCCGTTGGACGCAAACTTGGATCTCCGTTTAGGGTTTAGGGTTTTGGGTTTAGGGTTTTGGGTTTAGGGTTTAGGGTTTTGGGTTTTGGGTTCGTTGCAGACCATCCCGTGAGCCGTCTTTGGCTGCCTTCAAAACTCCTGTAATTCTACTGGGTCCATGCTTTGCACCCTGCCTTTATGAAAGCTGTGCCGAAACAACCTACGCAGAGGTCACATCCGGTAACACTTGACCGTTTCGGTGCTGTTCTAGGACCTGTATGCAAACTTGAAGGTTAAGCTTCAGAGGCCAAGGTTACTTTACAATGAGCTATATACTCAAATCCGAAAACCTGAACCAGCTTAAATGGAATCATAGCTCCTAAACCCTATACTGCCCGACACCTGAAAGAGAAAACCTCTTCCTTCCGGGCCCCTGGCCTGGAAGCCAGGGCCTCAGGCGTTAGGTTGTGGGGGCAGCTGCTGCTTTACAACAGGGTCTTTAGCGGTTCGACCCGATTAAACTGAAATGTCGATTTGAATTTGTTGGTAGGGCTCTGCCAAGTTTTCTGCGGCACAGGATTTACGCTATGAGGGGTGAGGGAGACGCGAAGAGCCGAAGCTCGCTGTAAGTTTTTGGGCTCGCCGTTATACGTACTAGCATGTGCATCCATGTCTTCTAGCAAGGCGACAGGTTCTGGGCCTAGGATTGGGATTAGACCAAAGGGACTTCTTTTGGGTTACCTGCTGACGGTGTTTAAGGGCCCCTTGGGTGCTGGCTCTTCTCGGAGCCGTGGATCCAAGCCGCACTGACTTGAAGGTCCGTAAGACCCAAGTGCCCACCCTGGCTGACCCGGCAGAGTTCTGCTTCCACCCTGAACCATGACCAATCTTGTAGAAGCCGGCATGTGGGAAGCCTATCAGACATACGGTACTCAGACCATGAGCTCAAGGCGAGCCATTCCCAAGCGCCGGGCTCGCCCAATCAACCAGCGCTGTGATGGGCAGGGGGCTCGTTGTGTTTCATCGCTTGACGGAGGCTTTATACACCTCAGAGAGCGCAGCCACCGAGGCCGTAGATCCTAGAAACCCTTGTTGAAAGTCTGTCCTTTGCGTTTCGTTGCCGGCAATGCAGAGAACTTGACCGGACACTTTTTTCACACAGTAATTTAAGGGCCTAAATAATTACCTATACTATTTTGGGGGCTCCTTATTATATTTATAGTATAACGGGCCTCAAAGCACTCTTCTAATTAAGGCCCCTACATTAATGTGTTCTAAGTTCTGACTCTGACGGCTCATAATTCCGACCATCGAGCCACCCAGGATCTTTGAAAGCAATCCTACGCCGGGCGACCCAGAATCCGGTCTGGGGTTTAGGGCTTAGGGGTTTAGGGGTCTTAGGGGTTTAGAGGTTTAGGGGTCTTAGGGGGGGGGTTTAGGGGTTTAGGGGTTTAGGGCTTAGGGGTTTAGGGGTTTAGGGTTTAGGGGTTAGGCGTTTAGCGGTGTGATTTTTGAAGGTTTGTTGACAAATTTCCGTCGCGGTGACCGTTGCGGTGTCTGGACCAGCCCAGAGATACCAATATCCCTTACTTAAGGAATAGACCTTAAATTATGGTAGGACCCTTAGTAAGGTTTAAGGTATGTCTCTTAATTAAGGGATATTGGAGTCCCTGGGAGGAGATCATGGCTAGGACCCGGGAGGGGTTGGGCATACACTTCAGCATCGGAGGACTTGGCTTAGACGGCATGCATTCCGAAACCCTAAAGCCTCAACCCTGAGCCCGAAACATGCAGTCCGGGATATTCTTGTGGACATGGCCTGAGGCCATTGGCAAGATGTGGGAGTTTCTCAGAAGGACGGACCTTGTGTAGAGGCCCCCCCCCCCCTCGGAACCTGATAATTCAGGCGTAGGATGTCGGGACGACGGGGAATCCAAGCTTCGCAGAGGATCTGGAAGCTGATTTGATTGCGGGTGTGGATGCTGAGGACTCGCCCTGCCGTGCCCTATCCGACAGCCACAGATGAGCTCGGGTCCCAGGATAAGCTTGCAGGGGTCGATATGCCTGCGACACTGTAGGATCCTACTGTTTGTCCTGTTCTTGGCTGCGCTGCTAGCTGGTTGGAATGCATGTGTCACCCACAAATGGTGCCTAAGGAAGGTGGCCCCACCTCAACCTTCTTCCGTCGGTTTCGGGAGTGGGCTTGTTCTGCGGTTTAGGGTGATCTTCGTGGTACTTTGGGAAAGCTGGGGATCTTGTAAACAGGGCTCGTTGGGTGTATCAGCTCTGGAGCGTTGACAGTGGGTGTCAGATGCACCCGTTGTCAGCTCATTTGTTGGGGTTTGTTGTTTAGGAGTTTAGGGTTCCGGGTTGCACCAGCAGTGCAGGGAGGCAAAGAACAAAAGGCCTGCCCGCAATGCAGCAGTCTCCACAAGCCCCGAAGTTTACATCTAGGTCTACTGTACGGCAAGCCGCAGAATCCCGAGTTACGAGGGCTTGACAAGCCGTAAAGTTGTCTCCTGCGCATGGCCGCGGCCTGAAAACTGACTGTATCTCCAAACCCCCCAAAAGCCAAAAACCATCAAAACGAGGCAAAAAACGTCTGAACTCTCAGAGCATTTACCCAGGTCCTAAAGCCCTAAACCCTAAGCCCAGGTCCTGCACGAAGGTTGGGCAGGTGACGAGCGCCGACGCACGTGCTGAGCCTCACGTGCGTTGGGCACCACGGCCCCTGCTGGCACGAGAGTGCGGGAACTAAGATAGAAGCCTAAATAATTACCTATCTTCCTAGGGTTCCTTATTCCAATTATACTATCAAGGAGCGGAGTCCAGACAGGGTTGACCTCGTAGTCACACCGTTCAAGCTTCTTGCAGAAAGCAGAGTCAATCGGGCCTATTTTAGGGTTTAGGGTTTAGGGTTCTATGCATGCGCAGCTTGTGATTCGGGTTGAAGAGTTCGAAATTTCTTGTCCAGAGCTAAGTCAACTGACCATAGGTTAATCTAGGTATGGCTTGTGCGTCTAGGCCAGCGAAGCTGCTGACAGACGAAAGCAGTCTCACAGCCCTGTCGAACAAAGTTTCCTTGCAGGCGCCAGTCAACATGGATGTGTCCAGGTCGGAATGTCCGGACATATTCGACGCAGTTGCAGGTGCCGCAAGACTTGAAGATCCCTGAACCATCAACCCTTTCAGTTCCTGCAAGTCCGTCCTTGCAGGGCCACCTTCGTTCATGTGATTTGTCAGGGGTCTTTGCAGCTAGCAGGTGCAGACGATGTGATACCCGTGCAGCATCTTTCAGGTGAAGCATCATCTTATCATGCCTGGCGTACATGTAGACATCATTACACATCCACTTGCACACGCACGCATGCACATATAGAAGCTGCATAGCGCGAAGGCAAAGCCAACCTTCGCAAGATGCACCTTGCACACATTTGAGAAATGGCAGGCGGACGCTTTGGGCTTCAGGGATTTGGGGTTTAAGGCGGACAAAAGCTTCGTGCAGTGAGTTTGAGCTGCTTCGTGCAGGAATCAGAAGTCCGCAGCTTGCAGGGGGGTAGCAGTGACAATACCCGTAACCCGTAACCGTGAGCCGTAACCACAACCAGTTTACAATCAGGATTCAGGGTGCATGGTTTTTGCGGTTCATAAACATGATGATATCAACAATACAAAAAGCTACAGCTACAAATGAGAAAGTAAGTTTCATGCCAACATAGACTTCCTCAGGCTGAAGCCCAGACTTTCGGTGAAGCAAGATGCACTTGTGGTTCACCCTTTGTCCACAGGGTTGCGGGCGAGTCATTTTGTGTTTTCTTAGGCGCAGGCTACAAATGAGCTGGTGAAAACAATTTGTTAATCCTGTCTCAGTCTTTCCCCTACGCCGGCACTGTGGCTCTGGTCATGTCAGTTCCCTGTAGGCCCTGTAAGGGCGTCTGCTTAGCTTGGTGGAGCTGCCACTGTCCGGAACCATCGATGGGTTGGTGAAACGGAGCCAGCGAACACCTTTACCGTGACGATACAACTGCCCTAACCGTAGGAATCATCCTAAATCTCCAACTCCCACAAATTTCGATCTTGTCGATACCCGAAGCCCTATAAACTATAAACCCTAAGCCCTATACCCGATACGGCAAATAAATCCTATTCCGAAGTTGACAGAGTGTTGGCTCCAGAGCGAAGCCATGGCGTCCACCATTTTCCTGGCTCAGGCTGTTGCTTGTGAAATTTGCCGCGTAAGTCTCGAGATGTGTTACCGAATATGGAAGCCCAAACCCCAAGCATCCAAGTATCTCAAAATCATTACTCTCCCAAAAGCCTAGCCTACATAACCTTTATTCTAAAGCCGAGTACCAAATTATTGGGTCCTTTGGACCAGTGGGGAGATACTTACAAACGTAAGTCCTTAGGGATCCTTATTTGAAATGTACTATGATATACCCAAAAACCCCGATTCTATACTATACCAAAAGCCGATTCTAATTACTGAGGCCCCTGCATTATGCAGCAGTGCACGAGCCAGCGTTTACCTGGCGGGCATATGCGTTGGCATGTGTGGATCTTATATATACATGTGCTGCATAAACATGTGTGACCATCTAGGCGTACCGTTATGCCAGGCTGCTGCAGCCCTCGAGTACTATTCTGCTGTGGCGGCCCTGCACAGGGCTTAGGGTTTAAGTTTAGGGGTCAAAAGATTAGGGTCTTGAGATGGCGGCTTAGGATTTAGAGATTAGGTTTTAGGGTTTTGGGGTTAGGGCGGTTAGGGCTTACTGATATTTTTTCGAATGATATTCCCTCATAGTTCCCTATACATATTATGACATACCTCAAAAGGCCATTCTCATGTACTAAGGCGCCTGTACTAAATTTCGGGGTGTCTTGAGAGAATTGGGCTGACTTAGCAATCCGGGTGACACGTGTGACTAGGTGATGCTCAGAGTTTGTTTGTTTTCATAGGCTTTTATGCCCCAGGTTACTTTCTTGCATGTTGCAGTTCTTGGGGTAGGCTTGATTTAGAGGGATCCCCAATCGTACATCCTGACTGCGTGCGCTGGCTCAGATCGATCTGCAGCATGATTTGAGGAGGATGCGCCGGAAGACGCGGCGCAATCCTGCTCGAATCGTTTCCTCCTAGCATCCGCGAGGATTTAGCACTGATTAAAGCGTCGTACAGCCAAATCAGCCCTAAGCAGACTATCCACGGATCATGAATCAATCTGTCCTTGAAAGCTTTTGAGACTGTGACTTTCAATAGCCTTGATCCAAAGCCTTATTTACTGGATTTGTGGTTTGGTTAATTTTCTATTCTAGGAGTCTTAGATGTTTTGCGTGGGTTTTGCAGGCCATAGACGGCAAATAGCACCCCGAACTTTTCAACAAAGCACCCAACACACCCTCACTCTTGAGCCAACCCTTCGTTCCTGGGGCCTCAAGCTTCCGACGTAAGAGCAGCCAGAGTTTCTGGTGATTTTCGCCTTGCTTGGCCCTCTGCAGCTTTTGCCGATGCAAAAGGCTCTCGATGGCAGCTTCAGCGACTGCGAATTCCGTTGGGAAGACGGACATTGTGTGAAAGCGCACCTGGCCTACCTCTCGCGGAACCAGACATTCCGAGAAGCCGCGGCCCCGAAAGTCGTGCCGGTACCCAGCGAGGTGGGGATTTCAGCAAACTAGGGTAGCTGACGTAGGAGTCCTTGTATATCCAGAGGTTCATTTGTCACGAGGATCCTACACTTTAGGTGTTCTCATATCTAGGTTCCTACAGTCTATTCATACGGTTTAGGGATGCTAAGGCCCCCACTATTTACGTGCTTTGTTATGTCCCTCCTGCGACTCCCAGGTGTCCGAGAGAGTTCTGCACGCCCTGTTGGACACACACTACGCCTGCAGCTCGACCGCTGCGGTGCAGTTTCACCCAGATGACAACCCGGCAGAACCTGGGCTGTTGACTCCGGTTCAGGGTTTATAGGGTTTAGGGCCCAGTGTTGAGGGTTTAGGGTCTAGGGCTCCGGGTTTAGGGTTCTTTATATGGATCTTATAATTTTGGGATTATGGGGCCAGGGTCTCATCATCAGCTTCCTGCATTATGGGGTTTGAGGTTGAGGGTGTAGGGCCTGGGGTCTGGGTTTAGGGTGTGGGGTTGGACCAAAAGGCATTCAATGAAGATAGTTACACAGAGTTTTCCGTAAATTTGTATGTCATACAGTACTTATAAAGTTCCATGCTATACCCCTTAACTATTCTGTTCGTTCAGGCCCCTAAGCCCTAAAATCAAAGCTTGAATGCCCCAAACGAACCCTTAATCCGGATCCCTCGAGCTTCACGATCATATCCGAATAAGGAGGCCGGTTCTTAACCGCTTAGGGGTTCTCAAGAGTTTGGCTTTTGCGATTTGGGCTTTTTGGGTTGAGGGTGTTGCATTGTTTTTTTGGGTTTAGGGCTTGGGTTCTTTAGGCTCGTGTTCTGTGCTTTGCTTGTGGAAATTTTTGGAGTTAATTTTCAGGGTTTAGGGCTCTGGTGTGTCTTGGGGTGAGGCGTTCAGGATTCTTCCCCTCAGGATTGGTCTGCAGCTACGCGAGGATTCGTCGTGGGCTGTTGCTGGGCCACGTATCGCTTCAGGGTTTCGGCTTTGGGGGTTTGCGGCTTCAACTCTGTGAAAAAGGGGACTCGAGGACATTCCGTTGGGTAACGATGTCTGACGATCTTTCTTCGCGTTTTTGTTCCTTGGTTTAGGGCTTGGGGTTACGGTCTTCCCCTTTGTAGTGTAAAGGGCTCAATGTGTATGCCCCGGTACAGGTTTGGATCATGAAGCTGGCAGTTTTCGGTTGCAGAGCCATCGGGTTCGGGGCTCCTGCGCCACCAAACTTGCACGAATGGAACCCAAACCCAAAACCCCAAACATCCCCAAGCCCTAGAAGCACCAGCGGTGTCGATCCAAAGCTTTTCAGACTCCTCAAACCGACAGCCCCAAGCAACGAAGCACTCAGTCCTGCTCATCCCCCTTTTGGGTTTTTGGGGTTTGGGGTTTGGGGTAAGCCCCAAGCCCTGAAGTGCAAAACGTCACGACCCAGCTGCGGCAACCGGAAGCCAGCCCTAAACCCTAGCTAAACATAACCCAAACCTTGCGCCCTGGCCTTCAGCCCTAAACCCCAAAGCCCTAAGCCCTATATTCCCTAAACCCTAGGCCCTAAACCTTAAACCCTAGCAAGGGACCATACGCCCTAAACATCCCCAGACTGTATCCTGCAGGTTTTGGATTGATTCAACCTTCTCCATGCCGAAGCCCCGACTTCGGCAACGCAGAGTACGTGCTCTGCCCGGCGGTTCGACAGCCGACCGCCCCGTCGTCGGAGTCTTTTCAGGAGGCCGCACCAGTCGACCGGCACGTTTTTCAGCAAGGTTTTTTCTTTGTTTTCAGTTTCGGCACTGTTGTTTTCAGGGCTTTTGTTGCTTAAAGGATTAAGCAATTTTATGAGAAAGCGGGGCCTCGCAAAGTCGTTCTCTTACATGGCTTTGAGCTCCAAATTGTTGCAAGCCTTGCATGTGCAGGCCTCAAGTCACCCTAAACCCTAAACCTCAACTTTGAAGGGATCTATGATTTAGAGGCCGAAGTATTTTGAATTGGGGTTTTGAGATCCAGTATAGTCTTATTTAGTCAGGAGCCCTAAGGAATAATATCCTTAATTGTCAGCTTTCTGTATATCCTGTACTATGACGCCTGTATCGTTGGTGTATGTAAACCCAAACCCTAAACCCTAATGGTTTAGGCCCATGCAGCCAGTATGCAAAATCTAGGAGGCACTTCCCTATACCCTGATATCGCAATATGCGCAAAGGCCCTGGTTCCGACTCCTGAGAACTCTTGCGTCCGACCTTAAACTACTAACGTCCCTGGTTTCCGTAAGATTGGGTTTAGGGTTTAGGGTTTAGGGTAGAATCTGGTAGACTCCTTGCATAACCCTAGAATGCTGGATTCAGTGGAACCCCAAACCTTCAATCCGAGATGGGGAGGGGATTTAGCGAGCACCTAAGCCCCCGAAAGTAGGTAAAATAACGGCCCAATGCTTCTACAAGGCAATTATTCGACATACTTTTGGGGTCCAGGTATGCTCTAGAGTTGGGATTTACGGCTGGCTGACCCCTGGGGAAAGACTAGTTACTAACTAGCGCCATGTATATGGCATAACCTGTTTGTAACCCGACTCACTAAGCCCTCCGGTCCTTGCATGAAAACAATGGCCCCAAGAAGAGTCGGTTGCATTCTCGTATTCGTAGTACTTCGTGCGGTATACCATCGGTTCCCATGTCTGAGCGCTTTTTTTGGTCTTTGGCACTAGACCCGTGAATGAAAGAGCTAAACAACAACAAAACCGCAACTGAAAGCGGGATCTGCAAGGCCTACAACTCTGTACCCTGATCACCAGAACCCCTAAACCATAAACTCCAAACCCTATTTGGAGGTTCATGGGAAGTTCTAAGTGAGGGGGGTAAACGTAGGATAACTATAGATAGAGCTTAGAACCCATATGATCGGTTCTTTTTACCCGCTTATACGTAACTACCTATGAACCTCCAAGTAAAAACCACTACACCCAAAACAGCCCTAAACCCTTTGACCGCAGCAAAGCCCTTCAGCCCTAGCAGCCCTAGCACCCGGAGCCCAAGCCAAGCGGCACCGAGGATCAACGGGCGTCCTCGGCACAGCCTGCCCTGTCGGCTTGTTTAAGATCATACATACTCAACATACGTACATACAACATACATACATACATGCATGCATGCATGCATGCATGCATGCATTCATGCATAATTACATGCATACATACAGCATGCAAACAGCATATCTACCTACACATACCTGCGCATACACATCTTCTGTGTACACACTGAACAGTTATACACACGTGCATCATATCTGATTTTGGTTGACTCAGGTCTTGATTCTTATCTCATTGATTTACTCGACTTTGGGATTGGGGTTTGTTTGTGTGTGTGTATGCATATACACATTTACACATTGTGATCTGTATGTGTATGGGTGTGTGAAATACAAAATTGAAAGTATGAGACTGTATGCATTCAGAGAAAGAGATAGGTTAATAGAGCGAGAGCGAGAGCAGGTGCGTCAGCCTGTGCATCATAAAACCATTATGGAGCACTACGTATACGCTAATAAATAAGCCCTAATCGCCCTTTCGTAGCACTTACAACACCCTTATCAGACCTGCAAACCACTCAAATCCTATAATTATTGCCCTTACGTAACCTTTACAACACCCTCAGGAAACCCATAGCTATAAATGCTACGAGCCCGATATTGTCACTTATGTACCCCTTACAACACCTTTATTAAACCTATAACTATAAGCCCTACAAGGCTTGTCATGTCTCTTATGTAACTCTAACCTGTAACTGTTACCCCTACAACACCTATAATGTCTCTTATGTAACCCTTAATACTCCCTTACTAAACCTGAAGCTATAAACCCTACAAGCTCTACAATGTCCCTTATGTAACCCTTATGACACCCTTATCAAACCTATAAATCCTACAAAACCTATAATCGCACTTATGTAACCCTTATCAAACCTATGAACCCCATAAGCCCCATAACCAACCTCCCTTATGTAACCCTTCTCAAACCTATACCCTAAACCCTAAACCCTATAAGCCCTACACCCTAAACCCTAAACCCTAAACCCTAAACCCCTAAACCCCTAAACCCCTAAACCCCTAAACCCCTAAACCCCTAAAGCCCTAAACCCCTAAACCCTAAACCCCTAAGCCCCTAAACCCCTAAACCCTAAACCCCTAAGCCCTAAGCCCTAAACCCTCTCTCTACCGTCACCCAGAAAACGCAGAGCCCCGTGGCCCAGGAGCCGGAGCCGGGCGAGCCGAAGACTGCCGAGGAGGCTCCTTGGCTTCTCTTTTCGGCCAGGGGCTTCCACTAATCGCGCGCTTGCGTCAGCATGTAGTCCCACCCCAGCCACCCAAACTATTCTCAATTAGGGTTTAGGGTTCACCCCCCAAACCCCCCTCCACCCAAACCCCCCTGGGTGAGACCCCCCAAAAACGCACAGACCACGCCAACGGTTTGGGGTTCTTCTTTGTTGCCTAACGGCAAAGAAGTCATTCACGGGGCGGCGTCACTGCAGTCCTCGTGTACCGGGAGGCTTTACCCTCCCTCACCGTGCTGTCGGGACGCTCGGCCGGGGGCCTCGGTCGGAGCCTCGAGCGCCCATGCAAATGGTCAGCGGCGCTCTCGGCAGTTNGGGAGGCTTTACCCTCCCTCACCGTGCTGTCGGGACGCTCGGCCGGGGGCCTCGGTCGGAGCCTCGAGCGCCCATGCAAATGGTCAGCGGCGCTCTCGGCAGTTTAGGGTTTGGGGTTTAGGGTTTAGGGTTTTTAGGGAGGAGTTTAGGAGTTTAGGGCTTAGGGTTTAGGGGTTTAGGGTTTAGGGTTTGGGGTTTAGGGTTTAGGAGGCTTGAGGGTTCAGGATTTAGGGTTGAGGGTTTAGGGTTTAGGGGTGTAGTAGAGCAGGTAACCTTTAGTCTTTTCGGGGTACTTTGATCCTTATAGTCTCAACATACTCCCAAAGGTTAACCTTTAGCTTGCAAGGATACTGGACAAGTGGGTTAGGGTTCTAAAGTTCCTCTTAAGGGCTTCAGGGTTATAGGGTTTTTCAGGATTTTAGGGCTTCAGGGTTTTAGGGTTTGGAATTCTAGGGTTTTGTCGGGGGTTCTATTGCTCTATAGCTTATTCAACAGGGGCTTTGGAAGATTTTTTCTATGTCTCATCTAATCATGTATATATTTGTATGATACATCGGTGTAAGAGCTGAAAATCTGTTTCGTTTTTGAACTTCAAAGGAACCTCCCCTAAACCCCAAGGCCGAAACCCTAAAACCCTAAACCCTAAACCCCTAAAGCCTAAACCCCTAAACCCTAAACCCCTAAGCCCCTAAGCCCCTAAACCCCTAAACCCCTAAACCCTAAGCCCTAAGCCCTAAACCTTAAGCCCTATCTCCTAAAATTCGAATTACGGACTGACGAAGGAACCCAGCCCGGCCTCCCACCGCTGGGAGCTGATCCAGGGCCTCGCGTCTCCGCAGGAGTTTTGGGGATTTAGGGTTTAAGGTTTATAGGGTTTAGGGTTCAGGGTTTGGGGAATTTCGGGCTTAGGGTTTAGGGTTTATAGGGTTTAGGGTTTAGGGTTCAGGGCTCTGCGTTTAGGGTTCAGGGTTGCAGACTGATATCGCATGTTGTCACATTCATGTAAGCACTTCCCCGGTGAAAAAGTGTTTCCTAATCCCAATCCCCTGGCGCCGAAGCCCTACGCCCTGGAGAAGATCTATGCTCGAAACTCGCACTTTTGATGCTGAGCCCTCACCACAGCCCTAAACCCGAACCCTACCCCACACCTTAAACCCAAAACCCGAAGCCGTGGCTGCAGAGGAGCACTTCCCGAAGCTTCTGGAAACGGGCATGGCCAGCGATGCTGCTGTGGTGGCTCCGGATGGCTCCTGGCGCATCGCCGTGCATCGGATCCTCCTGTGCGACAAGGAGACTTGCCCGTCTGGTTCTTAGTAGGGAATGGGGGAATGGATTATGGAGACGATTATTGGGGATTATATAGGGACTACGACCAGGATCCATTCCCCCATTCCCTGCAAAGCACCAGGGGGTTGCTTGGGAACGCCGGCCAGGCCTCTTAGTCTTGTTGTAAGGATTTTGGGACGGCCTAGGGTTTAGGACTCACGGTGTGGGCAGGCGGTCTATCGTTTAGGGTTTAGGGTGGGCAGTCTCGAAACAGCCACTTGCAGACTGGGCTACAGGCTCCGTACGAATTAGCCCTAAACCCTAAACCCTAAACCCGAACCCCTTGTGCTCGGAAAAAAGCATGCCAACCCGCAGTTCTCTAAATTAGGGTACCCTTTAGGGTCCTATTTATAAGGGTGCCGTACTGGTACTCTTTTTCTTCGGACGTAAAAAGGGACCCTAATCTAGAGAACTACCCATATGTGGTTGTAGCAAGCTTCTATAAGGCTATCTTGTGCGAGGTTTCGATAAAGCTTCTGTCAAGGCTTAAAGGCCTAGCTGATGCCTGCAGGAGACTCCGATGTCGGCGAAGTTCCTTCGTTGGACGCCCAGTTCCGAGGAAGCTACGCCGGAAGTGGAGAGTCCCGTGCTACTGGACTGAGATTACATCCTTTTATAAAAGTTTTCTCAAAGGTCTGTAATAAGGTTTCATAAGCACACCGTTAGGGTTTGTAGCGTTTTGTAGGTTTTAGGGTGGTTTGTACTAGGGGGTGTTCTACAATTCCTTTTGAAGGAGTTGCTCGGCTTTCAATATGGGATTTGGCGGAAGAAGATTTTGTATATGGTGGTGATGTAACTAAGCACTTGTTTCACGCAGTGCACGATTCTGTACCCTTTCATTGTGCTTCCTATTGCTGCTGTTGTTGTTGTTGTCACTGTAGTTGGTGTTGTGTCATCGGTTATGTTTATATCGTATGGAGTTTAGGAATTATGTTGCTGGTTGCTACACACCCAGCCCATTAACAGAGTAGAAAGATGTCGGATGCTTGTTGCGTCTTAATATAGGGGCCCAAATAAATTACAATTCAATTCCTTGGGGTTCCTTACTATTGTTATATAATAAAATCTACCCCAAAGTCTTATTCTAATTCTTAAGGCCAATATATACTATAGAACCCTACTATAGATCCCTTATAGAGCCCTTTAAGGACCCCTTTAAAGGGAACCCTATTCCAATTCTTAAGGCCCCTTTAGTCCCAGTCTGAATCTCGCACGGCCAGCAACGCAGGAAGCATCCCAAGCCGTGGCGAACCCAACCCGCAGCCGGTGGCTCTTACCGCTACACCCTAAATTAAACCCTAAACCCTAGACCCTACACCCTAAACCCTAAACCCTACACTCTAAACCCTACACCCTAAACCCTAAACCCTAGGGCTGAAGGCATCTTGATCTCCGAACAACGAAACCCTAAGTAAGCCTTGTACGCAAGCAAAGCCCCAAACCCCAACTCACCCTGAGCTCGAAGTAGACAGTCTTAAACCCTGTCGTAAAGTCAGGTCATGTAAGTACACGCAGGCCTTGAGCAGACCCCACACTGCCCTGCATCCTAGCCCATAATAACTTAATAAATGTATATCGTTCATTATATACTGTGTCATATCGTGTTGTATATTCGTACAATATACCCCCAAAACCCTAGTCTAATAATCAAGGCCCCTACATGATAGTACCCTGATAGATCCCTTATAGTAACCCTTATAGACCCCCTATTATCTTATGAAAGGGTAGACTCTGTTAACCCTAAACCCTAAACCTGTTTTCAAGGTCGCGGGAAGAGTCCGTGAGGCTGGTGTTGGCCCGCGCATTCTACTGTGACAAGGTGCCTAGCCCCAAAATTAGAATAGGGATTCCTTTAAGGGGTTCCTTTTAAAGGGGTCTATAAGGATTACTATAAGGAGTATTATGGGGGTTTAGTATAGGGGCCTTAATAATTAGAACATAGGGGTTCCTTTAAAGGGATCCTTAAAAGGCTACTATAAGGGATCTATAGTAGGGTTCTATACTGTAAGGGCCTTAATGATTAGAATAGGGTTTTGGGGATAGGAACATTCTAACTATTAAGGCCCCTACAGTAGCCCCAAATCTCAAAAGTTAGAAGTGGTTCATTCATGTTGAGGTTAGGGTTTATAATGAAATCACTCTTAAAACCCCAACAGCTAGAATACTCCTACCAATTCCTGCCTGCATCAGACAAGGTACCTAGTTAGCTAAACTAGTTTTTCTTGCAACCGGACATCCTCCTTAAAACCCCAGAAGCTAGAAAACTCCTACAAATTCCTACCTGCCCGAGACAAGGCAGACTTCTCCGAGGATGCAGCCGTCCTGCTGGATGCCTTCCTCTTTGCAGCCTATTTGGATCCGAGGATGCAGGCTTATCTTAGACCCAGAGAGCCAACTATCCGTCAATTAAGGCATATAACTTCAGTTTGAGGGTTTGATTTTAATCCTACGGTTTAAGTTTACTACGGTTTAAGCTTAAGGTATGTGTAAATGTATATTCCTAGATTGCGCGGTATTGGGCTTTCTAGGGGATGAAACCCTGCAAGCCATGGTGCATGCCTTCAGTCCCAAGGAGGCGTCACCAGGTAAGAAAATCTGCCGTTGAGCAGACTTGCTAAGTCGTGGTCCTGAAGCCTTCGAGTGCATGAAACCGAGAATCGCAAGAAGCAAGGTTTAGGGTTTAGGGTTTAGGAAGCCTGCACCCCAAACACCTTGACACAACCATGGGCATTGTTACACCCCCTAAACCCCCACACCCTGATCCAGAAATACGAAGACCTCCCCAATGCTACAGGTAGTCACTGTAGAGCCCCGAAAGAAACCCGCTTGTAGGAACTGCGCAGTCTCTAACCCACACACATTCCAAAGCACTTCAGTACAGAAAGCTCATTCAGCCTCGAAGCCCTGAAATTTGAAAAGTAAGCTTTCGAAGCCATTGCCTCCGATGCCTGCTGTTGCAAGATAAAACTGCTGCCTTCAAACCATTAAGACAAAGCACTTCGAATTTTTTCAGGAAGCAAAGCCTCTTCATACCCCCAAACCTTCATATACCCTATGTACCCTAAAGCCCAAAGCAGCCTTAAAAGAGTAGAATCCGCTTAAAACCTAGCTCCAGACCCTGCAGGACTTTAAACCCTCTATGTACCCTCAAGGCCCCTAACATAGGGGCCTTCCCCCAGCAAAAACCCAGAGACTCCATTATCCCTTAATTCAGGAAGGTACCTTAAATCATATTAGGGATCCTACTATAATTTAAGGTATATTCCTTAATTAAGGCATAATGGAGTCTCTGGGACCTTGAACCCTAAACTGCCCTACGGCTTTAATGGACGCAGAGAACCCGTGCGGCCCAGGACCTCCCGCGCCTAATTCAGGCGCTTCGGGGTCACATCCAGTCGCTGCTCACCTGCCCGCGCCGGAAGGCGCTGTCTTGGGTTTAAGGTTTAAGGTTTAAGGTCTATAGGGTTTAGGGTTTAGGCTTGAGCGTCTATAGGGTACCAGGACCCCACAGGTGCCCTTTGCTCCTTCTGGTCCTTAATAGAGGGTAGTTGGGGGGTCCAGGCAGGGTTCAGGGTTTAGGGTTTAGGGTCTATTGGGTTCAGGGTTTAGGGTCTATAGGGTTTAGGGTCTAGGGTCTATAGGGTTTAGGGTTTAGGGTGTGTAGGGCTTATAAGGTTTATGGTGTTTAGGGTTTGATTTTCCAGGGTTCAGGGTAGTTTAGGGTGCTGTCTTTTCTTTTGAAGGGAGGGGGGTTTATGTTTTTCGGTTTAGGATGCGTTCAGGGGCGTTTCAGGCACATGAAAGGTTTGGCATTTGGGTTCAGTTCTCTTGGCTTGTGTTTTGAATGAGGTCTAGTGTATTGCTTCGTGCGAAAAAGAATTTGCAATTCGGAATTAAGGGCCATTTAGGGATTCGGGTGTTTAGTGTGCGCTGCGAAAGACAAGGAGATGATAAGTGCCGTGACATCGTGGGCCGAGGCTGTACACCCGAAACCGAAGACCTTGCATCCTGAAGCCGCCAGCCGCCAGCCAACTTTGCCATTCCTGCTTGGGTTACCCTAAACCCTAAATAAGCCCCAAACCCTATTCCCCCGGGGGGAGGTTGCTCCACTTCTGTAGTCGCCACGACAAACAGACCCCATGCAGCACTTATCAGATCGTAATGACCCCCTGAGGCCTCTGTTGATAGGGTTTAGGATGTACAATCTATGCTTTCAGGTTGAAGATTTCGTAGGTAGGGCTGAGTCTTGGGGATTCGGGTATACTTCTGAGGCGGCTTCCATGTAATGAAGCTGAGACATGTTCCTATAATCCATTGCTCATGACCGGCCAGTTTTCCAGAACTCAATAAGGAACGGTACGCCGCCACCTTAAGCCATGAACATTGTAGCCCTGACCCTAGCCAGAACCCTACGACCTAGACTCCTGAACCTGTAGGTCCCAAACCCCAGGACCCCAATGCTTGCACGTTTTGGAGGTGCCAGTTCCCGAAAAAGTGCAGCGTTTTGCTTGCGACCTCCTGCGGGAATCCTTTCAAGTCAGGCAGTCGGGAGTGATTCGAATGTCTGGGTAGAGTGGTGACGCTTTCGTGATTGCAGGATGTAAGTTGGGGTATACAGTAGGGTTTACAGTTTAGGGAAGCTCTAGATTTTCTGCATTTCCTGGTAAGGAAAGTATCCACGTCTTCTTGATCATCCTCCTTGTCGTCATGCCCGTCATATGCATCACCAACAGCATCGACACCACGAGCAGTAGAAAGCTACAGTTTCATCTCCTCTTCCACCAGCTGAGCTGCAAGAGCAGCATCACGATGCATTCATTGTGGTCATCCCCAGAGAGCCCAATACCCCTTAACTAAGGAAGGTACCTTACATCAAATATTGTTATTTAAGATATATTCCTTAGTTAAGGGGTATTGTGCTCTCTGGGTCTGTGGGTCGTCGTTCTGACTCAAAGGGTCCTTGGCTCCGGAAGGTCAAGGCCCGCTAAACCCGGCCGAATAAGTGTTCAACGTGTTGATGGTCTTCCAAACCCAAACCACGAACCCCTCAGTAAAAAGAAATTGAACCCTGTGTAGACTTAGACATAAATCTTTCACTCTACACTCTAAGCTTCTCCTGTCTTTTTCTCTCCCTGGAAGGAAGGGACAGTGGTCGTGTGTGAGCGATCAGTTGTCCGACATGGCCGAGTTGGCAGTTATGACGATTTGGGATCGCCTTGACAATGGCAGGCTGTGTTGGGTGTCAGTGTCGGGTCTTGGGGTATGGCCTTCTTGCGTTGGACTGTGAGTTTACAAGCTGTTGGTTGCGCAGGCCCCAAACCCTAAAGCCTTAAACCCAAAACTCTAAAGCCCAGCCCCCAACCCCTAAACACTAAGCTGGGTAGCAACACACGCTGTAAAGAAAACCTAGGCTGCATGTAGGCCGCCATGCTACACGTGCAGCTGTCTGTCGTGAGCTCCTCTTGACAAGGCTTCGTTTCGTGATTTGAGATACATGTGTTTGCTTTGGCTTCGGAGTTTTCGGGTTTATCGGGTGCAGGGTTTTAGGTCTTGTTCTCAGGTTTAGGGCTTGGGCGTTGCGGGTTCGGTGGGTGGGGCTCTCTGTGTGCAGGCGGACGGAGCTCTCCCAGATCTTGCCGGATGGCATGTGTCAAGCTTTGTCTTCCAGGATTTTGAGGGCTCTTCTCAGTGCTTAGGCTTCCGGGTTGTGGAGGGCTCGAATTATAAGGTTTAGAAAAGAGGGTACATGGGCAGTGAGTTCAGGGTAAGCGTTTGGGCTTAGGAGTTCTTGAATCCCTGCTGCCTGAGACTCTGATGCTGCAAGTAAGATCCCTTCTGCTTTCAGGGATATGCTCAGGATGTAGGGTTTAGGGGTCTATGGGGTCTAGGGTTTGGGGTTTAGGTTTTAGGGTCAAGAGTTTAGGAAACGCACTACATGCTTGGTAGATCGTCGGCTGCTCAACCCTTAACCTTGCAGTTCCTTGATCCTCTAAGTATGTTTTGCTAAGCCCTAAACCCCAAACCCTAATCCCTAAGCCCTAATCCCCCTAAGCCCTAATCCCCCTAAACCCCGAAATCCCTAGACCCTAAACCCGAGTCGTGGGGTCTTCGAGTCCCCAGTTTCGGTTCGCGCTGACGGGCCTGCACGTAGCCGTCTCAGTGTGTGATGAAAACCCTAAGGGTCCAAGTAGTCCTTATTTCTGGTTTTTGGTACCTAAAGTCCTATAATAGGGGGTACTTGGACCCTGTGGGAAAAGGATGAAGCCCCCAGCTAAAATTATGCAGGAATACACTCTTCCAGTCGACGGGGCACCCGATCATCGACTGCGATGAGTACTTCTCTGCCTGGCGTGAGGCGTGGAGTGCAGGGACCTTCTGACGGCTGCCAAAAACGGGTTTAAGGCTCCGGGTCTATAAAGGGTTTAGGGTTTGTAGGGGTTAGGGTTTAGGGTTCACAGGGTTTAGGGTTTAAGTTTTTGGTTCTTCGCAGCCCGAGCTGCTAACTTCATGATTAGAATAGGGTGGTTTGGGGAGTTAGGGTATACAATAATGGCAGAGGATAACATTAATAAGCACTCAGACCCTAAAATAGACCTGAAACCCTAAACCCTTATCCCTACTAAGACCTTCCTTTTGGGTTGCCGGGGGATATAGAAGTTATAACTAGGTTGCAGAGGTTACAAGAAGTTACAAGAATAAGTTAGGAAAACTTAGCTTGAACGTCACACCAAACCCANCTAGGTTGCAGAGGTTACAAGAAGTTACAAGAATAAGTTAGGAAAACTTAGCTTGAACGTCACACCAAACCCAAGAGAATCGACAAAACTAAAACAGAAAAACAAAAGGAAGGACAAGGGCACATTTTATTGTGTGTCAGTCTCTCAGAAGAAAGAAAGAACGAACGAATCACAACATATCCGGTTCTCTTGATCGGACACGTGCAATCTTTTCACCTCAGTACAAGAGAAATAAGTGC